>SJYA01000718.1:681222-760681 GCA_006410615.1 Neotragus moschatus | reverse complement strand
GGGGGGGGGTGGGGGGGGGAGGGGGAGGGGTGCGCGGAGGTGGGTGGGGGGTGGGCGGGGGGGTGGGGAGGGGGAGGAGTGCCCAGAGACAGCGGGAATCACAACAGTTTATAACTTTGCCAATATTGATCCGTTTGCTTTCGGATGGTTCGGGGTCCCAAAGTATTCAATCCCTGACCAATCAGTTTGAAGTCATCACGCAGAGTCTGTCAATTTTATACCCTTCTTTGATCTCTCAGTCCTTAACTTTTCCTAAAACATTGTCTCCACCCCCCGACCTTTTCTCGCAAGCTCAGGCCATTGCTTAAGGACTAGATAGATGTATATCCTAATGTCGATGGTGTTTTCTTTCTCAAAAAATCGGACGGCCCAGACAGGACTGTCCCATCACGGGTTCCGGTGTTTCATGGGCTTCAGGCCAGGAAGGTGTCCCTCTGAATGTCAAGACAACTGGAACATGAGTATGGTTATGGGTTTCTGGAATGAGACCCTGATGTGAGAGAATAAGTGGAAATTAGAATTGAATTTTTAAAGGAGGAAACCAAGGGTTTAACCTTGCATTTGCTGTCTAATGTTTCTCTAGGTCAATGTCTTTAATAAATACCATCATTTATTAAACCAACTGATCTCCCAGGCTCTCAGCTACACATTCTCACTGCTTTTGCTCTATTTTGGCCAAGTTGCCTACCAAAAAAGCTAGTATAACATATGATATAATAATATATTTGTGTAATTTAATATGATATAAGATATATGATATGATATAGTCTAATAAATTGACTTCTTAACTTTAATTTCACTATAGCTTCTTCCAATAAAACTCAAGCTCATCTCAATTACTGAAAGAATTATCATTAAAAAAAATCTATACATCAAAATCCTTTACCACTTACATCTTTCCAAAGCTTTAGAAAACCCATATTGTTTTAACATGGCATAAAGGGCACTTCATATCTGTCACCTACCTATATCATATCCTGCTACCCCTTTTTGTCCCCCAGAAGAACACTATTTATTTAACATGTTTACAATTTTTCCATTTTCATGTCTCTTCTTGTTTTTTTTTTTTGTCTAGAAATACAGTTCTGTGTTATTCTGAACAATTTTTTTGCATATATATTCCATGGGGTTGCAAACGAGTTAGACAGAACTTAACGACTAAATAACATGTATACATACATATATGTTTTTATATATGATTATATGAATGTTACTTGACAAGTTAGACAGCAATATACTTTCTACAATTACTTAATCATTTTTATTTTTTTGCAGCATTTCCTTGGATATATGTTTTCAAAGTGGGTTTTTGAGTGGCTAATTTTGGAGTCTTTCGTGGTACCTATCACTTAAATTCATTTGGATATATAAACCTAGAGTTAAAGCTATTTTCTATCAGTTCAGTTCAGTTGCTCAGTCATGTCTGNTTCTACAATTACTTAATCATTTTTATTTTTTTGCAGCATTTCCTTGGATATATGTTTTCAAAGTGGGTTTTTGAGTGGCTAATTTTGGAGTCTTTCGTGGTACCTATCACTTAAATTCATTTGGATATATAAACCTAGAGTTAAAGCTATTTTCTATCAGTTCAGTTCAGTTGCTCAGTCATGTCTGACTCTTTGTGACCCCATGAACCGCAGCACACCAGACCTCCCTGTCCATCACCAACTCCCAGAGTCCACCCAAATCCATGTCCATGGCCATCCAGCCATCTCATCCTCTGTTGTGCCCTTCTCCTCCTGTCCTGAATCTTTCCCAGCCTCAGGGTCTTTGCCAATGAGTCAGCTCTTCACATCAGATACTTTATAATTATTACTCAGTTTAATTTTACATCTGGCATTGCTGTTGAGAATTGTAATGTCAGAGTTTCACTGCTCTGTAGGTAATGTTTCTTTCTTTTTTTTTTTCTGGAAGTTTTTAAGTTTACAAGTGTATGTTAGTTTCTCTTTATATAAAATACTTTGCATTCTATGAATAATGTAAATCTGAGACACTTAATCTTCTTGATTTGATGTTTATAATCATTTGATCATATATCTCTTCCTATTTGTATGTGTATAAGCATATCTATGCATGTGTGTGTGTATATATATATATATATATATATATATAGATGTATTTATTCATTTATTTCCATTCTCTTTTGGAACTCACATTATTTGTATATTGATCTCTACTTTGTTCTACTTCTAGTCTGCACATATCTTAAGTTTTACTTTTTTATCCTTTTCTTTTGCCTTCTTAGAGAGTTACTCACACTGATCATCTTGCTTGTATTTTTTTCTATTACATCCATCTCTTTGCTCTTTATTTCAATCATTGTTATATGCATAACTCATATTTTACCTGGATATTTGTATGACTTCTTATCCCTGTTTTATTTAAAAATATAATTTCTTGTCACTTTTGAGAATATTTTTTATAGAAATTATATTTATCAAAGTGTTCTAATAATCTTGCTTAATGTTTTATGTATTATTTACACTTTTTAAAAATTTTAATGTGTTTGAACTCTTTGGCCTATAAGCTTATGTCTTGGGATAAGAACTGTTTTGTCTGATTATGGTAAATAGAAAAAAGCTGCTAGAAATGACGTGCCAAAGAAACAGGCATTCTCTGCTTACTTTTTAGAAACAATTATTGAGGTACGGTAGCCCTTACAAGTTAAATGTGTTTAATACATACAATTTGATGAGCTCAGAAATAAATACACACCTGTGAAATTATCCACACAGCCAATACCATAAACATAAACTTTGTCTTCGAGAATATGACTTTCAGAGAAAATTCAGTTTTAGGAATCAGAAGTTCTGTGAGAAGGAAATATACAAACCTGGCAGTAATTAATGAAAATAATTTCTTAGTGAAAGTATATACTGGGTGAGACAAGTGTTACATTTTTGGAAAGGATTTTTAAAATGAATTTTAGAGACATATATTGCAAGTAAAAATCACTAAATCCAGTGATAGCTAGTATTAGGTTATAAATATTAGGATATTTCTATTAAAATTTTATAAATCAAATTATTCATTTCCTTGGGGTTTTTAGTCCTTAGGCAATGGGAAGAGTTGCTTTTTTTTTTTTTTATCATTTCTATATATTCATTCTGCACAAAAATATTAATAAAAGGAACTTAAGTTATTTATTCTTCACACTTTTTAACATTGGAATTTTGCATGAACCTGTTAGCTTGCCATAAGAAGTTATTTTGATTTTTTATGGAGATTGCTTCTAAAATATTTGATGTTTCTGGTTTAAAGTAAACAAAATTTAAAATGCAAAAGTGAGTTTGGCAATTTTTAATAGCTTCTGATGTAAAAGGATTACACCAATCTGTACAAAACATGCTCCTCTGCTGCTCCAGTTGCAGTTAGAATTTTACTAAAGCAGGTTGTAAATGTCCCACCTGGATAAAACTGTGAGAGTAACAACACCATTATCTTACAGAGGTTGCTTGGATTTTACTCCCTTGAGAAGGTTTTGATAGCATGAATTAATTTACTAAAGCAGGCATACAGAAAAAAAGAAACCAACAACAGTCTCTTTAATAGGGAGACTGAAACAGTGGAATACACAGGTTCTACACACACACACACACACACACACACACACACACACACACACACACACTCCAGATGTGGTAGGTATTGTTGGACACTTCCCGGATCCTCCAGATGCTAAGATATAGGTACCCAACTGCTTAGAGCCCATCCCTTCTTGAAACTGGGAGTAGCCTCACCTAGTCATAATTTTTATCTTGGGAGTAGCCCACCTACCTACTACTGATTAGTCCAGGCTGGAACACAAAGTCCCACCCCTTTCCCTCTATTCATTACAGGGCTATTCCTACCTTTCCTGTCTCAGAGTGCCAGTGGGGCTGCCTGAGTCTTCTGTATCAGTTCCAGCAGCAATTCAATTTCTCTATCTGTCAATTCTGTTTCTTCTCTCCTTTACAGGTGGCGTTTTTGGTTTTGTGTGTTTGTGTTTTTTTTTTTTTTTTTTTTAATTTAATTGCCTGCTCCGGATCTTGGTTGCAGCATTATGGATCTTCATTGCAGCATGTGGGATCTAGTTCCTCGACCAAGGATCCAACCCAGGCCGCCCTGCATTGGGACAGCAGAGTCTTAACTGGACCCTTGGGGAAGTCCCAGCAGGTGGTATTCTTGATAGCACATCTCCCCCAAATTCCTGCACTCAGATCTCTATCTTGTCAGGATTTGTTTTAAATGAATCTACAACATACTGAGTAACATTTTCCACTGGAATTCCTTGTGCTTCTGCCACTGAAAGTCTTGGGCTTGCTCCTGTCCTTATAGTATTCATTAGTCCTTATATCCTTCTGTATTATTGAAGGTTATTGAAGTTTATTCAATAGACAATGAGAATTATCTTCTGTTATGGGGAAAGAGTACCCAGATATATGAAATAATATTTTATGACTATCCTCTCTTGACATTCATATTTGCTACATGCTATCACATTTACTTTTCACTCTTCACAACACAATATTTTTTAAGTTAGAGGGGTTTGTTGACCAAGTTTCACTGGTCGTATAGAAATTTACAGACCAACACTACTGAAAAACATATTAAAGATTCCTGTACATAAAACTACAACTACAAATGTAAAGTATTGCAGCACTGCATGTTGAGATTGGTTCTTGCTTTCAGAAGAAGAAAGAAAAAAGATTGTGTTCTAACCTGGATGGAATATTTTCAAGATATCTGGGCCTGATGTCCATCTACTTGGATTCGACTGACATCTGGGTCTTGCTGATAGTGAAAATGCTCTCTAACTTTGCCCTACCTGGCTGTGTGTTTTTGAATTAGAATTGTTGTTGGGTCTAGATCATACTTGATTACCAAGATTCAAGGGCAGTTCCAGGGTGATTCTATGTTTGCATTTGATTTCTTTGCTTCTCAAATGTTGTCACAGACCTTTCAGCTCCAGATCCAGTTCCAGTATTCATGATACAATCCTGAGCTTTTAGTCCTGACCTTAATCGTCTTTTCTATACTCACATCTAACTCCCCAAAGTGTTGCTTCATTCATTTTTTCTATCTATCCATCCATTTATTTGTTCATTTATCTGTTCATCTATCTTAGGAAAGTTCTCTAGAAGTGGAACCTGACATAAGGAGGTCTTGTTCAAATGACTTTTTGTGGGAGTGCTCTCAGAAGAAGAGAAGGCAATCAGGTTAAAGCAGGGGAAAAAAAAATCTAAACATGGCTATGACTCTCTTGGAGACTTGCTTTGATCTGATCCATGAGGGATATTTTATAGCACAAATTGCACCATAGACTTAGTCCTACTTTTTGGCAATTATTCCACCTTATTCAATCACTAGCCCAGGTTTGAGATTTGAAAGGCAGAGAAACAAATGCATTCTCAAGAGAAGGGGGCAAATATTAATTGATCCCTAGCAAACAGTGGAAACAGTGTCAGAGTTTATTTTGGGGGGCTCCAAAATCACTGCAGATGGTGATTGCAGCCATGAAATTAAAAGACACTTACTCCTTGGAAGGAAAGTTATGACCAACCTAGATAGCATATTCAAAAGCAGAGATGTTACTTTGCCAGCAAAGGTCCATCTAGTCAAGGCTATGGTTTTTTCAGTGGTCATGTATGGATGTGAGAGTTGGACTGTGAAGAAAGCTGAGCGCCAAAGAATTGATGCTTTTGAACTATGGTGTTGGAGAAGACTCTTGAGAGACCCTTGGACTGCAAGGAGATCCAACCAGTTCATCCTAAAGGAGATAAGTCCTGGGTGTTCTTTGGAAGGAATGATGCTAAAGCTGAAACTCCAGTACTTTGGCCACCTCATGCGAAGAGTTGACTCATTGGAAAAGACCCTGATGCTGGGAGGGATTGGGGGCAGGAGGACAAGGGAACGAGAGAGGATGAGATGGCTGGATGGACATGAGTTTGGTTGAACTCTGGGAGTTGGTGATGGACAGGGAGGTTGGCGTGCTGCAATTCAAAGGGTCACAAAGATTTGGGCATGACTGAGTGACTGAACTCAACTGAGCTGAACTGAGGCCAACATTTTCAACAGTGTGAAAAGAAAATGCTGCCGAATACCAGGTAGAGAGAGGTGAGGTGACAATGACAGTCTCCACTATAACATCCACATGTCCGTCATCTATCATCCACCTAACAAGTCATTTGTCTACATACCCAAAGACTTACTTCACATATGTTTTTCCAGTTTCTAGGAATAAAAGAAATGTCCTTTGATCCGAAAGGACATGCAATATAGTGGAGAAAGGAAAAAAGTAAATTAAAACCAAACTAGGGCACTCCTAGTTGTTCCTCACTGAATGGGGTTACATAAAGTTTTCTTTAAAAAAAATTATCTTTTTTTGATGTGGATCATTTTTAAAGTTTTTTTTTTTTTAATTTGTTACAGTATTGCTTCTGTTTTATGCTTTGGTTTCTTGGCTGTGAGACATATGAAAACTTAGCTCCCCCATCAAGGATCAAACCCACAACCTTGCATCAGAGGGTGAAGTTTTAACCAATGGACCACCAAGGAAGTTCCCTAGAAAGTTTTTTAAAGAAGCCAAGCATTAACAGTAATAATAAAAGGAGGTTGCTGCTGCTGCTGCTAAGTCGCTTCAGTTGTGTCCGACGACTCTGTGCAACCCCATAGACGGCAGCCCACCAGGCTCCCCCATCGCTGGGATTCTCCAGGCAAGAACACTGGAGTGGGTTGCCATTTCCTTCTCCAATACAAGAAAGTGAAAAGTGAAAGTGAAGTCGCTCAGTCGTGTCCAACTCTTAGCGACCCTATGGACTGCAGCCTACCAGGCCCCTCTATCCATGGGATTTTCCAGGCAGGAGTACTGGAGTGGGGTGCCATTGCCTTCAGTTCAGTTCAGTTCAGTTCAGTCACTCAGTCATGTCCGACTCTTTGCAGCCCCATGAATCGCAGCACGCCAGACCTCCCTGTCCATCACCATCTCCTGGAGTTCACTCAGACTCATGTTCATTGAGTCCGTGACGCCATCCAGCCATCTCATCTTCTGTCGTCCCCTTCTCCTCTGGCCCCCAATCCCTCCCAGCATCAGAGTCTTTTCCAATGAGTCAACTCTCCACATGAGGTGGCCAAAGTACTGGAGCTTCAGCTTTAGGATCATTCCTTCCAAAGAAATCCTAGGGCTCATCTCCTTCAGAATGGACTGGTTGGATCTCCTTGCAGTCCTAGGGACTCTTAAGAATCTTCTCCAGCACCACAGTTCAAAAGCATCAATTCTTCAGCTCTCAGCTTTCTTTACAGTCCAACTCTCACATCCATACATGACCACAGGAAAAACCATAGCCTTGACTAGACGGACCTTAGTCAGCAAAGTAATGTCTCTGCTTTTGAATATACTATCTGGCAGTTGCTAAAAAGAGTGAAAAGAGGTACAGTGAATAGCAGAACAGAAGTTATTACTGCTCATTTTGGATAGTGAAAAACCTAGCCAAATTGGTATTTCTTTGGGCCCATTTTCCTGTTTGGATGGAGGTTAAAAGAGTGTCTTGGTGTTTGTGAAGGGCTTGATCCAATCATTCCATTCTAAAGGAGATCAGTCCTGGGTGTTCTTTGGAAGGACTGATGCTAAAGCTGAAACTCCAATACTTTGGCCACCTGATGCAAAGAGTTGACTCACTGGAGCTGGGAGGGATTGGGGGCAGGAAGAGAAGGGGATGGGATGAGATGGTTGGATGGCATCACTGACTCAATGGACAGGAGTTTGGATGAACTCTGGGAGTTGGTGATGGACAGGGAGGCCTGGTGTGCTTCATTTCATGGGGTCGCAAAGAGTCAGACACGGCTGAGCGACTGAACTGAACTGAACTGATAAAATAGATTAGAAGGTTATGTTGTATTCCCTAGAATCATATTTACTTTATTAAACCCAAAGCTTTTATCTCAAGAGAAAAGAACATCAGTTTCAATAAGGCTATTATAAAGAGAGATTCTCTACTTAGTCACTTGACTTCATAATGTTTAAGAGACTCTTAACATTCCTATTAAATTCTGACAATCGTAGGTTGAACATAATTATATTGGGCTGAGAAATTAGCAATGATTACTGAAATAAATCCTCAGGTTGACTAGCCAAGGAGAAAAGAGAGGGACAATTCAAGTAAAAGACAGCATAGTATATAACTGTTTACAGAAAGCATTTATTTGAAATCTAAATGCATTTTTGCTAGATAAGCATTTGGGATAGGACCTGGTTGAGACTGGCTTATAAGAAAACTTACATGTGATTGGAGTAGATTATGTACAGGAGTGATATGATCAATCTTTATTTTATACTATAGTTCTGTATGAGGAGATTCTTAGAAAGATAAACTTAGATGAGATTAGTTTGCTGTCCATTTTATTTCTATGATTTGCTATCTCAAAATGATCATGTTGCCTCTTATAACTAGAGGTTGGGGGAGGGGGACAATAAAACTGTTATTGTTCTACTATCAGTGGATTAATTTATGCTTATTTGCAGCAAATTCAGGTTGGCTCTTCCTTTCTAAATTCTCTTTTACTGATAAAAACACTTCAATTTTTTCACTGAATATCCACTACTCCTTCATGTTCTGCAGGTCAAGCTGACAAGTCTGGTTAATGAGATTCATAGTAATTGACTCAAGAATGAACATGTGACCCAACCCACACCAAGAACAATTAGCCTTATGAATTTTGCATGGCCCTCTCAGGAAAAAAACCATGCTCACTTTCTCTGAGGTTAATAAATCATAAAATGCAAGTTTTAATTCATCGTTAGCTGTCTCAGAAACTTTGTGGGGGAGAACTTTCTCAGATTAAAACTAATATAGAAGAAACAGAGAAAAGAGATGGAAGAAATCATTTCTTGAAGATATAATTTTGCACCCTCATTAGAGTCATGTCTGAAGTCCATCTAGTTATGGGCACGCATTCCAATATAGGAAAATTTCTTTTTTTTAAATGAGCCAGATTGAGTTATATTTCAGTTTCTTGGACACACGAGTGCTGACTTGTAAACTTACTTTCCAATCAAAGCTCCAAACTGCCTCATGTCTGTCCATTCAGAACATGATGGGTTTCTCATCTCTATGCTATTAATTTCTTATTCTTTTTTGGATTCAGTAACACCATTTTGAATTGATCACTTCAGCCCAGATCCACAACTATTGGTGGGAAGTACTGCTCCTACAATACAAAGCTCTCACCAGGCAAAGTCGTTTGAGGAACTGTTCAACTGTCTTGCAAATCCCATTTCCCTGTCCCAAGCCTCTTTCTTGTCTGAAGATACAAAATTAGAAGAAATTCACAGCAAGTCAGATCATTAACTGATTAATGTAAAAAAAAAAAAAAAGAGGTGATTTAAAAGCTATTTATGAAATTAAAAGATGCTTACTCCTTGGAAGGAAAGTTATGACCAACCTAGACAGCATAGTAAAAAGCANCTTTCTGTTTTTTTTTAAGCTAATTTGCAACTCGTTTTAAAAGATTCCATACATAAGCAATATTGTATGATATTCGTGTTTCTCCATTCACACCTGTGGTCTGAGATCATTATGTGATGATTTGATTACTTAAATTACTTTCTCACTGAGCTGCGTGCTCCATGAGGATAGAGATCATTTCAATTTTTGTTTATTATTTTCTATTTCTTGTTAGTGCCTTGTTCATTATAGATCCCTCATTGATCGCTTAAAGGATGAGATTTTTTGAGAGTGTATATAAACACTTTTGTTAAAAACTGTTTTCCTTTTACTGGTTGCTGCCTGTCTGAGTCCAGAAAGAAAAAAGTTTTTCAAAAATATTCTTCTCTCTCCTGTGGCTCTGTCTCAGTTTCATTTTTTATATATCATTGAGATGAAGCCCTTCTTTTCTCCTTTGACAATAAATGTTTGCATCAAATATTAGTCAGTAGGATTTTGAATCTAGAACATATTATGTGATAGTTGAGTGTAGTTCCATGGATGGTATTGCTCTCAATTTAGGCAGGATTACTGATACCATTCCTTTGATAGAAGAAGTTAATTTTTCTTACTGCAGTTTATTTACTCTGGAAATATCAGAAAACTCACTGTTCAGTGGTTTCTTAATCCTTTGCCATTTAAAATGACAATTTATGTGGTAGAAATGGTGGCACAAGGGAATGTCATTTATTTCTGCAAGGTTTATGTAATGGACAGAGTGCAGACAGCAGATAAAGCTGGCTATTTGTGCCTGGGATAGAGAATATTTTAATTGCAAATTCACCAGTAGAGGAATTCTTGTCACTCCCTTCGAGGAGAAAAAATAGATGATCTCCTCTTACTTCTCCATGCATACTTATGAACTTTATCGGAGAATCAGGCTAGACATAACGGCACTCTGTTTAACTGTTTCTATGCTTTCCATCCCTGGAATTGTTATAGCTAACTCGTTAGCTGCAATACATCTGCTTTAAGAAGGTCTTGGTGGAATTTATTAAAATAACACCTTTGCCAGATCAGGATGCCCCGTTTGCTCTACTGGAAAGTGATTTGCAGACTGAAAATAAGAAGTTTGTGCATGAGATTAAAAATACAAACACAATTTGTCAGTGGTTTTGCTGCCTGAATTTGGAGGTATGGTTTTTAATTTTCTAGATGATAGTGCTTATGATGTTTCAGGCACAATTCCATACACAATTAATTTATTGAATCCCCATAACAAGTTATCAGACATTATCACAACTGAGGAGGAAACAGACCTAGAGAGATAAGTAGCCTGAGGCAACACAGATAGTGAGTGTTGGCACCTGGACCAGAAGGCAGCAACAGAGTCCACGCCCTTCCCCACTGTTGGGTGCTGCCTCTAGAGTTTATTATAGGTTTGTTTATTTATTTATTCATTTTGGACTGATCTCTAAAACTAATCAGTTAAAAATTTAAAAGACTTAAAGTGCAATCCATTTAATGTTCACTTTTTACACGTTTATTGACCTCGAAAAACTACCTGAAAGTGTGTTGTTTGCTTCCTTGATTTTTCTTTTGCAGGCAAATAGAGAAGAGTGTTCTCAAGGTACTTACAGCTTGATCAGTCTTCCCAGACATAGCTGTTCCAATAAGAGGCTGACACTCTTTGCATGAGAGGTGTGGCTGGCATTGTCCCGATTTGAATATGAGTAAACCTGTGCCTAAAGTGGCAGTGACCAAGGAAAGGTCATTAAAGATGATATAACAGCTGCCTGGTCATCTTGAGGTACTTGCTTCTGCAACTCAGTCATCATGCTGCGATGAAGCCTCAACCACATGGAGAAGGACCTGGAGTTGTTCTGGTCATCAGCCTCAGTAGCGATCCCAGCCGGCAGATAGCATCAGGCAGCAAGCACGCGTGTGAAGACTAATACAGATGACTCCTGTCTCCAGTTTTTGAGTCTTTCTGCCTAAGACTTCAAACATTGCAAATTAGGGACAAACTACTTCTTGTGTGGCCTGTCTACATTCCTGACCCATGAAGTCTAGAATATAATAAAGCTATTTATTTATGCCATTACTTCTGTGTCACTTTGTTAGTCAGCAACAGATAGCTGGAATAATAAAATAGGGCTAATATTTCTGGTCTTTTGTAAGGTATATAATTAATTTTTGAAGCAGTAATGTAATTGGAATCATTCATTATAGTTGTATCCTGAAAGAACTTAAAAATCCTTGAGATCAAACGCATCTAATATTTTACAAAATCAGAGTGGGAATTTAAATTTGAATCATCGTGATGACTTTTTCACTTTTATTGCTGCTCATTACTTTTGTTGTTGTTTAGTCACTAAGTTGTGTCTGACTGTTTTGTGACCCCAAGAACTGTAGCCCACCAGCCGCCTCTGGCCATGAGATTTTCCAGAATACTGGAGTGGGTTGCCATTTCCTTCTCCAGAGGATCTTCCCAACCCAGGGATCAAACCTGCGTTTTTTGGGTCTCTTGCATTGGCGGGTGGATTCTTTACCACTGTTTCACCTGGGAAGCCTGCAGATTACTCAGGTAATTTATATTTTATGTCTTCTCAAATGTTTTGTGCCTCATTTTCTTTCTTTTTCAAATTCTTAACTGCTGACATCATGATGATGCTTCTATTATTGTGATTAATTACAAACTTTTGCAGACAACACTTCCTTGCATGGCCACATGACTATATCTGAGTGCTGACATATTTACCAAAATTTAGTATAAAGAAGTAGCTTCAAGGTCACTAGCGCCTAAGATTGAAACTAATTTTATTTCTAATATTATCGTTGTAAACTGAAACTTAGCTATTTTTTCCCAGCCATAGAGGGTAGTCAATAGCTAATATTTCAAAGGTATGGGAAAGAAATATCAGATAAAATTTTCTGAGTGATTTTTCAATTAAAAAATCCTGACAGCAGTGTATGTGTGTGAGTGTTTATGTGTTTTGAGACCTGATCTTCTGGGACAGGGTCTCTAAATCTGAGTGCTCATGACTCAAAATACTGGAATAATTTAAGCTTACTAGACCTGAGTTTTAGTACAATATTTATGGTTTTATTTGAATATATTAAGAACCTGATTAAAGAAGCATGAGTATTTTGTTTTGATAGATAAGACATTAATTATCTTTCAAGGACTCTAAATTTTTTCACGTGTTGACAATTTTATGTGATATAATCATATGCTTTAATATCTTAAACATATAACTCTACCTTTTAAAAATGCGAGATTTAAAAGAAACACAAATCTATTTTAAAAACTATAATAATATTTTTTCAGCTCATCATTACAAAATGCCAGATATTATTAGACAAAAGCTAGCAAGATACGGAGAAGGCAATGGCACCCCACTCCAGTACTCTTGCCTGGAAAATCCCATGGACGGAGGAGCCTAGTAGGCTGCAGTCCATGGGGTCTCAAAGAGTCGGACGCGACTGAGCGACTTCACCTTCACTTTTCACTTTCATGCACTGGAGAAGGAAATGGCAACCCACTCCAGTATTCTTGCCTGGAGAATCCCAGGGACGGCGCAGCCTGGTGGGCTGCCGTCTATGGGGTCGCACAGAGTCGGTCATGACTGAAGCGACTTAGCAGCAGCGGCAGCAGCAAGATAAAGGAACGTGGAAGTGAGAGATCTATGATGTATAACACATAAGAAAAAACCTCCAAGTAGTTCATGTGATCAAATATGTCCTAAAAGAAGTGGACATATTAATTAAAATGAACATAAATATAAGACAAATAATAATATTTTTGAGAAAAGTAGAAAATAGTCTGCTTTAAGCCTTTCAGCTAGATAAAGTGTACTAAGCACTCACTCTGAGCCAGCGAGTGTGACAAACTTCAGGACACAAAGAGACACTTACCCTCAAAAATATTAAGTTCTGGAGAGAGATATATTTGACATAAATGCATAATGACAGGCAGTGTGCAAGTGTACCTGTATTAAGTACAACAGTAAGCAAAAGTGTCCATGGAAACAAAGGTTCTCCGACTGGGGATTTCCCTAACAAATCTGGGGAGAGGACGATACCTCATGAAAATTTTGAAGGTGGAGTTACAAAAGGATGAAAGACAGAATATTCCAGAAAGAAGAGGCAGCCTCAAGAAATACAGTCCAGATGAAGAATCACTTATGGAGGAACTGGAAACAATTTAGCATGTCTGGAGCATAAAATGCAAGTCAGGCTGCAGACAGGGATAAAGCTCACGCCATATCAAGCAAGATCTTGTTTACCAAAACGAGCTATGTCTTCTAATTTGGTTCAGGGAATAAAGTAACAATGAAGAATTTATGAGAAGGGGAAGTAATAGGGTCAGATAGTTCTAGGTGGATGACTGAAGCTTTATGGAAACTGTGGGGAGGAAGTCTTCCTGTAATCAAAGGCAGAGACTGAGGGTCTAACTAGAGCAAAGGAAGCCAGAGGACAGCATAGATTCAAAACATATTTTGTAAAGTTATCAGTATTTGATTGAAAACCTAGTGGATGGGGAATGAAAATGAAATGGAAAGAACAACTCTCTGTTGTAAAACGTGCATTGCAAAAGTGAAGCACAGCTGAATTCACTGAGTGATGAGGCTGGAGCCATTTCAGACATGGTGTCATGCCCCATGTAGACTAAAAAGCTCAATTGGATTTTAAACAATGCTGTCACCAACTGAGATTGAGAACATGTGAAGAGGCTCAACTTTGAACAGCTTTGTTGTGTATAAATCAGCAATTTGAACTTCTGACTGACAATCTTATGGAACAATAGTGAGTCACATACGCACCTAAGTTTAAGAAAGAAAGGATTGGATATTCTGATTTTTGGAATAGTTAAGATGAAAATCTTAGTAAAAATTTGTTGTTGCTTAGTCCCTAGGTCATGTTCGACTCTTTGCAACCTCATGGACTGTAGCCCACTAGGCTCCTCTGTCCATGGGATTTCCCAGGCAAAGATAGTGGAGTGGGTTACTCAGGAGTCAAACCCATATCTCCTGCACTGGCAGGTGGATTCTTTTCCGCTGAGCCACCAGGAAGCCCAGACTCAGTAAAAGTTGTGAGTGCATGTGTGCTTAGTTACTCAGTGGTGTCACTCTTTGTGACCCCGTGGACTGTAGCCCACCAGGCTTCTCTGTTCTCCAGGGGAGCTTCCCTACCTAGGGATCGAACCCAGAATCTCCTGAATTCAGGGAAGTGATTATACTACAAATAGAAAGTGAATACAAAAAGAAAGAAAGGGCGCAAATGGGAACTCTAGAGAATTCCAACAGTTAAAATCACTAGTGTACTGGTAAATGTTTAAAAACAGATTTTCTAGGAAAAAAAAATGTCTATGAGTATATATGTTTACTATAAATTTTACTACTCTATTAAGATTGGATAGGTGAATTATTTAATTTTGGATCATTTGGTACTTCACTCTATAATGAAGATATTAAGATTTGCACTGTATCTCTCAATATAATGATGCACATGAACACATGTTGACATTATTTTGACAGATGCATGGCAGGCATGTGAATGCATTAACGTAGACTATTATCTGGATTTTCTTTTGCATGAGTGTTAGTTTCTTTGTTAGTGTTTCTCCCTTCTTTGCTTACATGACAACTGGAGACAGAGCTTTCTTCTAAATAATTATCAAGGAATCTCTATGTGTCTATAGGCCCCAAACTTAGCTAAAACTACACAAGACAGGATCAGTAATACCACCTATGACAGCATAGCTTAGGGTCTTGCAAATTTAAAAATATCCAGAGGTCTTCTTGGTAGCAACTTCACGAATTATCTCTGCTGTGAATTGATATATAAGAAGTATATTCTTTGAAGATAAAGGCCCTACTGTATACCCTATTTATAGTCCTAACATTATCTAACATATATTTAAGTGTGAAAAGAAAGTGGAAGTGTTAGTTGCTCAGTTGTGTCTGACACTTTGTAACCCCAGGGACTGTAGTGCCCAGGTTTCTTTGTCCATGGAATTCTCCAGGCAAAAATATTGGAGTGGGTTGCCATTCACTTCTCCAGGGGATTTTCCCAACCCAAGGATTGAACTACATTACAGGTATTTTCTTTACTATCTGAGCCACCAGGGAAGTCATTTAAGTGTAGTATTGTCAATTAATGTCTAACCTAGTAAGAAGAAGTAGTATTTTATAATTAGTATCTGGAGTAACAATGTGAACAGTTTTGTTGCAAAATTGCACCCTGGGATGTGGCACAGTGCCAGCCTGGCCAGTAAGTAGCCATTGGGCTGACCCACCTCCCCAGGCCCTCTGAGTCACTAGTTTCCTCATCTTTAACATACGGAGAATGCTTATTTCATCTCACTCTAAAGATTCCATAGGAAGCTGTACATAGAATATTTATCACAGTTCCTGACTTAAAGTTAGCTTTCAGTTCACTCTTGAGAGTCCCTTGGACTGCAAGGAGATCCAACCAGTCCATTCTGAAGGAGATCAGCCTTGGGATTTCTTTGGAAGGAATGATGCTAAAGCTGACACTCCAGTACTTTGGCCATCTCATGTGAAGAGTTGACTAATTGGAAAAGACTCTGATGCTGGGAGGGATTGGGGGCAGGAGGAGAAGGGGACGGCCGAGGATGAGATGGCTGGATGGCATCACGGACTCGATGGGCGTGAGTCTGAGTGAACTCTGGGAGTTTGTGATGGACAGGGAGGCCTGGTGTGCTGTGATTCGCGGGGTTGCAAAGAGTCAGACATGACTGAGCGACAATATTAATTTTCTCCTGGTCCATCATTCTCCAGAGCTTGAATTCTAAGCATACATCAATGGCAATGTAATTAATAGCCAGTGCTGCTAACATCTTCAAGTGTTGGTTATAGGAACATCTTATATTCCTAAATGCCAAAGGATAACAACAGCATCCTTAAGGCAAATGTGCTTGAATAACTTGTGACAGCAATCTTAACTACAAGGAAATAAATTATAATAGTAGCAATTTTCTTATGAAATTGGAAACATTTTCACAAAAGAACAGTTCTTTTATCTTTAACTTCATAAATCATGGTATATGACGTGCTCTCAACTTGAAAATAAAGATGTTCTTTGGTAGATGCTGAAATTTATAATGTTGTTCCTTGAGCACTAGAAAAAACACCACTTTAAGGGAGCCTGACTGCATTTTTCAGTGGGACTAACTACTTCTGCTTACATAAAAGAGGACTAGAAAAATTATATCATGAAATCGCTCTACAATTTGTTTCTTATGGAATTTGTTGATTTCTGGTGATGTCAATAGTGTTTCTTTGTCTGTGCTTTGAATGTTTCCAAATAAATGAATAGTCCTTATGCTGCTTTTGTTTAAGCCATTCTTTCAAGTAACTAGATCCCCATCAGTGTCATTGTTCCCAGAAGCTCTGTTCTACTGAGGATAAAATGTGCCATTGTATTCCATAGAAGAAGACAACTTCTTACTCTTGATGGGTCTTTGATAGATTTCTTGTAATAATGGTCAGGAAAGGGATTTTTAAATGGTGATTTAGGAAAATACATGCAATTTGAATATTTTTCGAATTCCATATTTTTTATTGTCTATGTCTTGGATAACTTGAAAATACTGCTATTTGCCTGGAAACACATTTATGAGTGTTTATGACTGAGATTCTTATCCAGTTTTTACTTTCCTCTCTATTTTTATATGTACCAGACCTGAATCATGGTCTAAAGCCCTCCTTGCCTAGTTCAGCTCCCATCCTTTTATTCTTCACAATTTCCGGCAATAAATTTCTGGTATCTTCATGTCTAGTTTGTAGAGAACTGAAACAGGTACAAGTGATGTCAGGAGTGGTCCAATAAAATAGACAGTAAAATAGTGTTTGAGGAATGGCAGAGGGGCCCTATCTTGAGTGGAGTATGGGGTGAAATCATGCCCAATAAAATAGATAGCAAAATAGTGTTTGGGGAATGGCAGAGGGGCCCTATCTTGAGTGGAATATGAAATCATGTCTAGCATAAGATAGTTGTCCAACTGCTGAAGAGTTTGCTCCGGTGAATTTGGAAAATAATCTGGTAGAGGAAAAATCCTTGCTGGTATGATGGTTCAGGAATTTGAAGGATATGGGGATGAAAACTGTTTCAAGGACAGTGGAATTGGTTCTTACTGACCTACATGGCCACTCTAAATAGATAAAAAATGAAGCAAAACAAAACTAAGCATTGTCTGAAATAGTCAAAACTTAAGCATGAAAGTCAGAAAAACATAGTTGTATATGAATCATACATTTTGATTTAAAACAGCATGAATAACTTATAAAATGGCAAAAGTAAAAAAAATGCTCTTTATGATCATTAAAATAATAATAAACATTAAAAATACAATATTTAGGAATTTGCTAGTCTGAGATATTATTTTCACTTCAACTTGCTTTTTCGCGTCAAAGAAAAATGATAATATGATGAAAGGTTCCTAAAAAGAACAACAATATAATGAGGAAATAAAAAAATAAAAAGGTCATATCGCTCTTATATATGATTCAGTTCAGTTCAGTTTAGTTCAGTCTCTCAGTCATGTCTGACTCTTTGTGACCCCATGAATCGCAGCACGCCAGGCCTCCCTGTCCATCACCAACTCCCGGAGTTCACTCAGACTCACGTCCATCGAGTCACTGATGCCATCCAGTCATCTCACCTCTGTCGTCCCCTTTTCCTCCTGCCCCCAATCCCTCCCAGCATCAGAGTCTTTTCCAGTGAGTCAACTCTTCTCATGAGGTGGACAAAGTACTGGAGCTTCAGCTTCAGCATCATTCCTTCCAAAGAAATCCCAAGGCTGATCTCCTTCAGAATGGACTGGTTGATCTCCTTGCAGTCCAAGGGACTCTCAAGAATCTTCTCCAACACCACAGTTCAAAAGCATCAATTCTTCAGCACTCAGCTTTCTTCACAGTCCAACTCTCACATCCATACATGACCACTGGAAAAACCATAGTCTTGACTAGACAGATCTTTGGTGGCGACGGAATGTCTCTGCTTTTGAATATGCTATCTAGGTTGGTCATAACTTTCCTTCCAAGGAGTAAGCGTCTTTTAATTTGATGGCTGCAATCACCATCTACAGTGATTTTGGAGCCCCCCAAAATAAAGTCTGACACTGTTTCCACTGTTTCCCCATCTATTTGCATCCAACTCTTTGTGACCCTGATGGACTCCTCTGTCCATGGGGATTTTCCAGTCAAGAATATCAGAGTGGGTTGCCATGCCCTTCTCCAGGGGATCTTTCCAACCCAGGGATCGAATCCAGGTCTCTTGCATTGCAGGCGGATTCTTTACCATCTGAACCACCAGGGAAGCCCATCACCCTTATATAGAAAGAACAAAATATTTCCTTTGACTCTCTCTAACAAATTACCAAATCATTACTCTTACTGTAACAATTAAATATTTTACCTCACTGACCTTAACTTCCCACATTTCCTTATTGATGGAAAAAGCAAGAGAGTTCCAGAAAAACATCTATTTCTGCTTTATTGACTATGCCAAAGCCTTTGNAACTTATTCAGATGTATTCTTTTTAATGACTGAGTAATACTCCATTTTGTGTACGTACCACAGCTTTCTTATCCATTTGTCTGCTGATGGACAGCTAGGTTGCTTCCATGTCCTGGCTATTATAAACAGTGCTGTGATGAACACTGGGGTACACGTGTCTCTTTCAGTTTTGGTTTCCTCGGTGTGTATGCACAGCAGTGGGATTGCTGGATCATATGGCAGTTCTATTTCCAGTGAAAATGCCTATGCTCTGGACTCATCCATACTCCTATAGAACAAACCTATAAGAAGTCAGAGAGACACCTTTTGTTATTATTTATTTTTTTATCTGCAAAATCAACTTTCCTTGAGGAGATTGTACTTGATGCTTTAGAAGCCATTATGGAAATGTAATATACATCCTAAGCTGGACATTGGGTAAACATCATAGGCATCATTGCTACTGGCCCTACTATTGATAAAAGTGACAAGAATAACTGATAGTCTGGCCTGCTCAGTCACTTGAGTTGTGTCCGATTCCATCCCATGGCCTGTAGCCCACTGGGTTCNATTATGGAAATGTAATATACATCCTAAGCTGGACATTGGGTAAACATCATAGGCATCATTGCTACTGGCCCTACTATTGATAAAAGTGACAAGAATAACTGATAGTCTGGCCTGCTCAGTCACTTGAGTTGTGTCCGATTCCATCCCATGGCCTGTAGCCCACTGGGTTCTTCTGTCCATGGGATTCTCCAGGTGAGAATATTGGAGTGGGTTGCCATTTCCTTCTCCAGGGGATCTTCCCAACCCAGGGATTGAACCTGCATCTTTTACATCTCCTCCATTGGCAGGCAGGTTATTTACCACTGGCACCACCTGGGAAGCTGATAGCCTGGAGTCTACTACAAAGACTGGCTTCAAATGTTTTGTAAAGGGTCTGCAAAGTAAGGCATACATCTTTAAATTAGATAATTTGTATTGATTTCTTTTCAGATTACTTTCTTGATCACAGTTTACAACCACAATTCTCATCTTTGTGATGAAAATTTTGCCTGAGAGTTCTCTCTACAAGATATCTCCACTATCTGAGTTGATGACAATGCATTCATTGGTAAAAAATTAAAACAGCACTTTCACTGGAAAAAGAAAAAAAAAAAAACACCTCAGAAATAATACTTGAAAAGCTACTTTGAAAGAGCAGAGTTAACTCATAGTTAACTGGTTATCTTTCACCTGGAGAAAAATGAAGGAGTAAAAAGGAACTAAAGAACATGTTGATGAAGACAAACAAGGAAAATGAAAAAGCTGGCATAGAAATCATCATTCAAAAAGCTAAGATCATGACATCCAGTCCCATCACTTCATGGCAAATAGATGGGGCAAAAATGAAAACTGTGACAAGTCTTTATTTTCTTGGGTTCCAAAATCACGGCAGACAGTGACTATAGCCAAGGAAGTAAAAGACACTCCTTGGAAGAAAAGCTATGACAAACCTAGACAGTATATTAAAAAGCAGAGACATCAATTTGGGACAGAGGTCTCTATCTGTATATTTAAAGTTATGGCTTTTCTAGTAGTCATGTATAGATGTGAGAGTTGGATCATAAAGAAGGCTGAGTGCTGAAGAATTGATGCTTTTGAACTATGGTCTGGAGAAGACTCTTGAGAGTCTCTTGGACTGCAAGGATATCAAACCAGTCAATCCTAAAGGAAATCAACCCTGAATATTCATTTGGAGCACTGATGCTCAAACTGTGATACTTTGGCTGCTTGGTGCAAAGAGCCAATTCATTGGGAAATATCCTGATACTGGGAAAGATTAAGGGCAGGAGAAGGGGATGACAGAGGATGAGACGGTTGGATGGCATCACTGACTCAATGGACATGAGTTTGAGCAAACTCCAGGAGGTGGTGAAGGACAGGGAAGCCTAGCATGCTGCAGTCCGTGGGGTCACAAAGAGTCAGACATGACTCTTTGCAACTGAACAACAGCAAAAATGAATCATGACAATTGGATTGAAAGAAATGTGGCAATGAAGATGGTAAGTTAGCTTCTCAGGTTGCAGAGATAAAGATGAGGATGGCAAGGCAAGGAAAAACAGCATGGAAAAAACTAATCAGAATTATGTGAGAGGAGGGACTTAGAGAGACTGTATTCATCTGAACCTCAAGCCTACATGACAGTAGACACAAAGAAAAATGCAAATTCAGCTGGAGAACTGCAGGAGTGGGAAAGGCACTCGTGCGGCTCTGTGGGGTCAGCTGTTATGGAGGATGTGCTGGCAATCCCTTGATGGACTCTCTTTGAAGCTACTGAGATTAAGGAGTGGAAGAATGGCATCAAGGTTATGTGAAGCTGCAAGAAAATTATTCCTGAGAACCTCAACCTTGACCCTGGTTGTGGCAGACTCTCAGGTGCTTCCTGTTAATATTTTCTGACAAGTGCTTCAGCAGAGTAGGACTAAGAAGACCATTCATAAGAAGTGCCGTGAAATATGGCCAAGATGTGCCATGAAATTCTTTCAGCTATCCAAAGACCAGTGATGACAATAAGTTGATATGTATATCCTCATTCCTGGAGCTGGGAATCTAGACGTATTCCACCAATGTGTGGCGCCTGTCTGTATCACTCATACGCAGATCATAGAAAGACGTCTTGATCAGAAAAAATCATGTAAAACATGCTCAGTGATTCTGATTGATCAGCCAGGTCTAAGAATCATTGAACCTAAGAGTTTAGACCAATGAAAGAGTCCATGTTTTAGAGTCTTCAAATAATCTATAACTTACCAAAAGCCTGGGTTTTATATTTCATTATAGGATAAAATTAAAACTCTTTGAATTCATTTGGAAGAAAGCTCTTATTTTAGACCCACATCTAATGTTCATGAAGTCTGGGTTGGGTTGCAGCATAAATCTGTATTAAGCTTCCCTTTTCCTATTCACATACTGGGCCCTGGGACATCTCAGCTGGCTTCATCTTATCTGAGAGCATTAAAAAACAAACAAACACAAACTAAACTAAACACCACAGATGTCTTCCTAAACTCTCCTCATTCCTTCCCTAATATGAATGAATAGAAGCTCCTATCCCTGTTTTCATCCTCCTTATACTCACAAATAGGTGATAAAATTATTATCCCTTGGTTTAATTTTTTGCTTAGTCTCAATATTAACACAGTTACTATAACTTAAAAATTAGCTTCCCTGGTGATTCAGAAGGCAAAGAATCTGCCTGCAATATGGGAGACCTGAGTTTGATCCCTGGGTTGGGAAGATTCCCTGGAGGAGGGAATAGCCCCTCACTCTGGTATTCTTGGAGCTTCCCTGGTGGCTGCAATGGTAAAAAACCTACCTGTAATGCTGAAGAATGACTACTCACTCCAGTATTCTTGCTTGGAGAATTCCATGGACAGAGTAGCCTGGCCGGCTCAGCCCATGGGGTTGCAAAGAGTCAGATATGACTGGGCGACTAACACTTCTACTTTCAAAAATTAGATAGATTCGTTTGTTTTACTTGTAGCCATATTTGAGTAACTTAGCAGTCTATCTAAAATTTTGGGACAAAGAAATTAAAGGTAAAATAAAATAATAGGGTAAAAATAAGAAACAGAATAATGGGAATTAAATTTTTTTAAATGTCTGAAATATGACTGCACATTAGTTTTAAAAAATAACTCTTACATTGCCAGTAGAAAATGAATCATATCTAATTAAGAAATATGCAGTGTAAAACATAAGATCTTCAAGCTTTTAATGAAAGTATTATTATAGAATTTAGTCTTTAATCCCCAGCCTTTTATTTAAACTCTGAAATGCTTTCCTATTGAATAACATTCAACTGTAAGCCCTACTCAGGTTTCTGCTGCTGTTTCAACATGTGATGTAGTGAAGCTCGAATTCCATAAGGTGGCATCAATCTACCAGAGTGAGCAGAGACACCATTGATCATAGTTCAAGTGCCCTTGTACCGTCAGCTTTCATTTTTCTTAAAGCTGTTTTATGCAAGGAAGAAATTCAAAGACATCTTAAAAATTTCCTTCAGATCTATTAGCCATTGACTTAAACAAAGAAAATCTCAAATGAATCCAAATTTGGGTTCTTCTGAAGAGTTTAAAGTTCAAGTGTGCAGCTGAAGGGTATCTGAATCTCTGGTCTGCCATAGCCTACAGATTTGGGCTTGAAACTTCTCAGGGATTTCTTCATGTGCTTCAGGGATTTCTCACATTTCAACTTCTGGGTTATAGTCAAAGTACAGTCAAAAGAACCATGCAGATGCTAATTTTGTTAGCTTTCTTATGCAGCAAGGAAAGATGGGAATGAAAAAACAGGTAAGATATTTAATATTTGATTTTTTGATCTTTTTACAGATTGCATTAAATCTTCTTTAAAAATATAAATAACAAAAATGATTGTGTTCCTTGACTTGTTTCTGTAGGAATATAAAGATTATCAAAAAATACATGACTAAAATAACTAAATAAAAGGAGATTGGCCTGCATAAACTTCATGTGTTACAGATGACAGGTTAAACTAGTTTATTCATAAGGGAAAGAGAGAACGTAGAAATGCTTTCAGTTCCACACTCACTTATTAGTGAATATTAATAGTTATTTATTAATGAATGTTAACTAGAGTATATAACTAGAAAACCAAAAGTGATTTTATTCCATAAATTATACCATGTACTATGTTCTGCCAATATAAACACATTTATATTCCTAATTATTCTTTCAAAAGGCCATTTTAAAGAACATTGTTACAATTAAATATATATATATAAAAAGAGAACTTTTTAAGTTCCCAATTCTTAGTTCTAGTTATCTCAGCAGAGATTCTTGTAATATGAGAAATAATGACCCAATATCACAATAAAGGCAAGCCTTAAGCAGTTTTCTTAGCTCTGCTTTTTTACTGGCTTGGTGACATAATATAAGACATTTAATCTCCCTATATGTACATTGGGAATTTACTCCTCATTCTTATTTTATAGCAATGTTAGGAGGATTAATTGGATAATGAATCTAAAGGCTCTAGGCTCAGTAAAGAAAGACACAAATGCAATGCATTATTTGCCAGTGAAAGAAGACAATGAGAAAACACTTTCCCTCCTAATCAATTATTCTTACCAGGAGAGTGAATGCTAGCAAGTAAATTAAGACTATTTTTGACAGAGTTTCTAGCCTCACATATCCTAGGGCAACAAAGAGAGAAAACATGGCTCTCAATTTAAATATATGTCTTCCATTAAGAAAACAGGACCACTTCAAAGGCACAATGGAAAAGATTTCATAAAGTCATTAAAGCACAAACCTTGACAAAGTTGGACCAGACCTAAATGAAAGACACATGTTCAATAAATTAAAAAAATATATAATTCAGATGATGTGGTCTTGCATTCTTTTCCAACTGCTTAGAACTGCTTCCAACTGTTATGGCCTTAGAACAAAGGCCATAACACAGTTAATGATTTAAAAAACAATGTAATGGAAAACTACTCGATATGCTGAAAGTGAAAAAGTGAAAGTCACTCAGTCATATGAAAGGGAAAGTCACTCTTTGTGACCCCGAGGACTGTATAGTCCATGGGGATTCTCCAGGCAAGAATAATGGAGTGGGTTGCCCTGCCCTCCTCCAGGGAACCTTCCCAAACCAGGGATTGAACCCAGGTCCCCTGCATTGCGGGCTGATTCTTTTCCAGCTGAGCCACCAGGGAATCGCTATTCTCTATGATAGTAGGTACAAAATATTATTCCTGGAATTCATAATAAATGTGAATACTTGTGAGTGTCCATAAGGATGTAGACATCAAGCAATTGATATAGAATTGGACTGGAAAAAAGATTACCCGAGGCTGCTCTTTTTGATGCTGTCTCCTTAGGAATTTTTGCCCTCAAATTAAATTTTTGCAGTGAGAGATCTGCATTATATCTAAGTTGGTTTTTTTTTTTGCTGAAAGATAAAACGTATATAGTTTCCTTCTGAGTTTGAATTCTAACAATGGCTATCTCCTGATGAATAGAAAATGAAAATATCTAACAAATGTCCAGGTGTAGAATTTCCTTGTGTGCCAGGTTTCACCAAACTGAGGACAACGAGATTTGGGTTAACCATTACATTTAAGCTTGGGTTGGATTTAGGTGTCTTCAGGTATGAAAACAGATTTGAGGCAGGATTTCTGAATTTTTTTAATGCAATTTCTTATTACAGTAGTATTTGTTCAACAGTCAAATCTAATTTCAGGAATTTATCAGTGCAAAAAAGAAAGTTTTTAAATTAATGTCATGATATCACATTTATTTTGTAGGACTTGAGGTAATAATTTTCTTATTTTTTCTCAAGTTTATTGTGTCAAACTGCTTGTAGAAATAATGGGGGAAAAAGCAATTATAAATGCTAATTTTAGATCAAATGCTATTTTTATGTCTTGATTGATCTCACCACAAAATTATCTACTCTTCATATGTAAATTCCTAGCCTCAATAAGGTTGAAAACCTGTATTTCTTTCAAGATTGAATTTTGTTACTTTGAAAACTCAGCACAAGGTGGCAGCCGAGAGAAGTTGTTAAAAAGTGATTTTGCAGCTTAATTGACGGGGTTAAGAGTGACCATTCAGGGTCATCTGAAGAGTTACCACACATCTGTGATGTCAGTGGCCATACCAGTACATAAAAGTTGGTGTACACTTCAATTAAAAATCGTAATTATCCATACGGAGAAGGCAACAGGCTATGACACCAAACGCCCTAGAACTCAGCAAGATTCCTTAGATGGACATTCTGTTATAACGCAAGGCCTGCCAATCGCATTAACTCTTTGTGTCAAGACATTTTCATTTCTTCGTGCCAACCTCTCAGTGGTTTTATATACGATAATGAAAAATAGCTATCTGATGCGTTTCAACTCCAGCATCCTCCAGGAATCCACAGGAATTAGCAGTTTTGAAAGGAGCTTTCAGTTTAAAGCAATTCAATTCAATTTACCTCACTTAAACTCCACTCTCCGAGATCAATCAGATAAGGGCATTGTGGGATGCACTGGGGGACACACAGAAAAACAAAACACACATCTTTGGCCTCAAACGAACAAGAAACAAAAACACAGGACACAAGGGAGGGAAATCTTCAGGAACTTCTTCCTTAATAAAACTGAAATGTACACAAATCACAAACACATAGAAATATCCAAATCTGTTTCACTAACTAAAAGTCTCCTTTATCATTTATGCATTTTATTTTGAAGCCTGAAACAGTATCTCATTAGTTTGGTAATAGTATATTAAGAGATCCATACAATTGACATGCTGAGTGCCATGTTTATCAGAGATCTATTACTCACTGAAAACATAAAAGCATATGTTTCTTATTTTTACAGAGAAGTAAGTTTCTTCAGTAGTAAAACTAGCATTATTTATGTTACTTATTTAAGGAAAATTGGCTATGGTTTTTCCAGTAGTCATGTATGGATGTGAGAGTTGGACTGTGAAGAAGGCTGAGCGCCGAAGAATTGATGCTTTTGAACTGTGGTGCTGAAGAACACTCTTGAGAGTCCCTTGGACTGCAAGGAGATCCAACCAGTCCATTCTGAAGGAGATGAGCCCTGGGATTTCTTTGGAAGGAATGATGCTAAAGCTGCAGCTCCAGTACTTTGGCCACCTCATGCGAAGAGTTGACTCATTGGAAAAGACTCTGATACTGGGAGGGATTGGAGGCAGGAGGAGAAGGGGATGACAGAGGATGAGATGGCTAGATGGCATCACAGACTCGATAAATGTGGGTCTGAGTGAACTCCGGGAGATGGTGATGGACAGGGAGGCCTGGCGTGCTGCGATTCATGGGGTCGTAAAGAGTTGGACGTGACTGAGCGGCTGAACTGAACTGAACTGAACTGAATCGTTGTTATATTTATTAGTCCTAGCAAAATGATTGCACATGGTAGGTTTTCGATTTATATTAGTTCCTTTATTGATAACTTGGAGGAAATGGCAACTCACTCCAGTGTTCTCACTTGGAGAATCCCAGGGACAGGGGAGCCTGGTGGGCTGCCATGGGGTCGCACAGAGTCAGACACGACTGAAGCAACTTAGCAGCAGCAGCAGCAAAATGATTGCACATGACAGGTTTTCAATATATATTAGTTCCTTTATTGATAACTTGGAGAAGGAAATGGCAACCCACTCCAGTATTCTTGCCTGTAGAATCCCATGGACAGAGGAGCCTGGCAGGCTACAGTCCATGGGGTCACAAAGAGTTGGACACGACTTGGAGACTAACACACTTTACTGATAACTAATATAAGTGACTCTTGCTATGGCCCCAGCACATAGTCTCAGTAAATGTCTCTGATCTCTATTATATGATTAGAAAACTGGGACTGAAGGGTTTTATTTGATTTTTCTCATGCCGTATAATTTACCAGGACAAGGACAGAGTTGCAATCCAAGCTTACTCATCTCCAGCGTCTACAGTTCTAACTAGAAAGTGAAGATGATTCGGTTGATTGTCTGCACAGAGACATTATGTTTCACCTTTTCTTTCATCTGAACTAAACTATTCTTGAGTCTAATCAAGCAAGCCCTTTAACTTTAATATAAGAGAGCTCTTGAAACTAAAGTGTGTTTATTTATTTGGCTAAGTCTGCTCTTAGTGTGTGGCATGTGTGTCTTAGTTATGAGACAAGGGATCAAACCCACATCCCCTGCTTTGTAAGGCAGATGCTTAACCACTGTACCACCGGGGATGTCCACATGATTTCTGCCTCACGATTTTTGCTTAGAAAGTAAATTGAACTTAGAAAGTCAGTTAAACTCCAGAACTAACTCACTCTGTTCCTAAAGATATCAGTAGACAATGATATCAATGATATTATTTGAAAACAAAGATCATGCCTTTCTTTCTCTTTATAAGACATCCTTGTAGCTCCAAGTGCCCTACAAATAATGGTGCCTGCTCAATGTTCATTTGCATATTTCTGTATCTTGGAGGGACTTAATGTGGATCAATGACTGAGTAACTAGCAAAGAGCTCTATAAATTGTGTTTCTGGTGTTATAGGCAGTTTCTGTACTAATTTAATGTCATTGCATTTTTTCAAGTAATAATTTAAAAATATACTTTTGAGGTTCTAATTTGTAAATTAAATCCAGGGTAGAAACAAATAAATTGTTATATCACATTAGCAACTAAAACCTTCTCTGAGTCCTAGAACTGCAATAAATGTATGTTTAACATCTACCCAATGTCTACCGTGTTTAATCCATTTCTTTTTATGCATAATCATTTTACCCTTTTGTCATCTCTTTCCTTTCTCAGTCATACATCATTGAAATGGACCCCCAAGTGGTATTATTTTGAAATCAATTTTCGTACAATGCAGACTTTCCTAGTTGTGGTCCAGTGAGGTTATCTTTTGAAATTCTCAAGTTGGGGCAGTTTTGCCACAGAGGAGACATCTGGCCATGTCTGAAGACACTTTTATCGTCATTGGAGGGGAGGGCATTGCTCCTGGAATCCAGTAGATAGAGGATTTAGAATGCAGCTAAAGAGTCTTCGATGAATCAAAAAGAATGTCAGCGGTGCCGATGCTGAGATACCCTGCTATTTGGAGCACTTGTATTCAAAGGTGGGTGTACATACAAATGTATTAGCATGCTCTTTTTTTTTTCTGAAGAGAATTTATGACTTTCAACATCTTATTAACATAAGATTAAAAAAAAACTATAACGAATATAGCTATGCATGAATTTACTACCCAATTTACATTCTGTCTAGTTTTTAAAGTGGCGTATATTGAATACCTTTGTTTGGCACCAAATGAGTTACAATTTTTGCATTAAAGATTTTAATTGAGATATAAATGATGTGCAGTTTCAAATGTGCAGCAAAATGATTCATATTCAAGTTTTTTTTCAGATTCTTTTCCACTATAGGTCATTACAAGATACTATATGTAATTCCAAATAGTCTATTATTTTTTTTTAAGTGTAGTGTGTTGTATGCAGTAATAGCTGTAAGTCAATCAAGGACCAAACAGGAAGTGACCCCTTAACACTTGAACAAAGTGAAGTGCTAAGGAGTGGTATCTGCAGGCAGAGAAAAAAGCCCATAGTAAAAAGCCATATTGTTTAACAATATGAATAATTCATTTGAAACTGAACATTTTTTTGGATTTTTTTCATGGGTATAATTAATAGATGCTTCAAATCAGGGGCTTCATGGCATTTGGTATCCTGCTTTCCTTTCCAATTTCTTCAACTACGTGGATCCTGTGCTCCTTTTCCCATGCCCATTCGTACTTCCTACTCTGCCTGACTTCTGTATATCTTTCTCTTTGAAAACTATCTAATTTTTCTCTTTTTTTTTGTCATCCTAGCAAGACTTCTCATTCTTTTTTCAATTCCCCCCTTCATAGCTCCATTTATAATGTTGGTTTGAAATAACCTAATTCCAGAGGTGGATGTAGGAAAATTCCAAAAATTCTTTAAAGTCCAGTTACTCTCTTCTCTCATTTCAATAAATCAAGAAAATCTCAGAATCTTTCTTTGAATGTTCTTCTAATTCTATATTACATAAGACAGACTAAGGGCAAAAATTCAAGTCTGTTGACTTTAGTACCTAAAAAATACTCTGATGGAACTTGCATATTTTTTTTCTATTGTTACTGATGTATTAAGATTGATTTTTTTCTGTTACTAGAGTTCAAACATTTTATGATTTTAAGTTTGGGCTTTTAGGTGAAAGGCAAGCAGAGTAGGCCTTTGGTCTCTGGTGTTCTGCTCAAATTGGCTTCTTCTTCTTCTCTTTTTTTTTTTTTGCAGAAAAGTAGTCCTCTAAAGTCCATCCTCATTCCATGGAGTTTAAGAGTTAAACTGGGAGAAGTCCCAGGCAGTGACACAAGCCAGACTTGCCTTCCATTATCCCTTTAAGTATTATTGGCAGCAATAGAGTTAAAAATAGACTCCTCCAAATCCAGAAAACCTATTCAAAAGTTAGAAGATTTACAAAAGTTATTATTGAATAAATATTAGTGCAGGATGCAACACATTTTATAGGCAATTCTATAAAGAAATTGCAAAGATAGAAAGAAATATCACCTCTTACATCGTCAAGCACATGTACCCCATTATATACATATTCTCATAATAAATAACTGCTAATCTTCAAGTAAGGGACTTGACATCACCATTTGCCATACATAGTCCATTTCCTAAGATCACTTGTCAACAGGAGCATCCACTTGTGTTTGCTAATTGCCTTTGTCAAAAAAAAAACAAAAAACAAAAAAAACACTTACACTTTTATGATTAGAAGTAGACTTGCCACTTGGAGTCAGGACCAGCTGAAACTGGGACCCCATCACACCAGGAAAGAGGGAGATGGACGTGCTCTCTTCCTTGATTGATTACACTTCAAAGAGATGATTTCATATCCTCAGGAAACATTTCTGAGTTGTAAAACTGTCAAGAGGCTTATTTCACCTTTAAACACGTTTATATTCATTTCAAAGGGAGCAGAAAAAGGATTCACAATTACAAGTTTTCTAAAGTAAATGCTGTTAAAGAAGTGTACGTGTGTGTGGGTTCTCTCCCTTTTTTCGGGAATTATTAACTTTTTTGCTATTTAATTTATATTTACCTTTACAGCTTACAGCTCACCTGTGGTTAAAAATGTGCTGCATCCTAGCATGGATGGGAGGGGAGTTTGGGGGAGAATGGATACAGGTATATGTACAGCTGAGTCCGTTTGCTATTCACCTGAAACTATCACAACATTGTTAATTGGTTATATTCCAATACAAAAGGTTAAAAAATAAATAAAAATATGCACCACCCTTTTTAAGGGTTATTATTAGCTGACTGAAATGTTGTTCTAATACATACATATTTATAATTATCAGTCATATGCCTGCTCATAAAGATTCCTATCAGTTTCACTATTTTTCTTAACTTCATATACTCTGAGGGATCATTACAAAATCATCTGGGGAAAAAACTTACCTTAAACTCACATAGAAAAATACATATTTCTGAAACTGAAAAATTAAAGAATGTGGGCTCAAAATAGATTTAAAAGAAAGTTAGACCTTGCCCCACCCATAAATTGCTCTAAAATGTATATTTTGTTGCTTGTTTATTAAATGCTTTTCTAAAAAGTAGCTTTTACGGTCTTGCTACTCAAAGTATTGTCTTTAGAATGAGAGCACTGCTACTGTCTGTAGCACTGATGTCAGAAATGAGGATCTCAGTATCTACACCTAGTCTACCAAATCTAAATGTAAGTTTTCATAGGCCTCCCACTCAAATTTAAAAGTGTAAATTAAAAAAAATGCAAAATCATGTCTGTTTCATACATAATGTATCAAATCCTATGTACAAATGAAAATCTGCTTACTGTTCTCCAATACTGAAAGTCTCTAAATATCATTATTTACTCTTTCAACATCTAGGTGCTGTTTATTTTTTGTAATCTACATTATCCCTTTCATGGATCACAGCCTTTTGGTGGCCAATGGGCTTGTATAACTCAATGAAACTATGAGCCATGCCCTGCAGGGCCACCCAAGAGAGATGAGTCTTAATGAAGTGTTCTGGCAAAACATTGGAGAAGGAAATGGCAAACTACTCCAGTACTCTTACCTGAAAAATTCCATGGACAGTATGAAAAGGCAAAAAGATATGGGTATGAAAGTGAGCCCCCCAGTCAGAAGGTGTCCAATATGCCACTGGCGAAGAGTGGTGGGCAATTATTAACAGCTCCAGAAAGAATGAAGCAGCTGGGCCAAAGTGGAAACAATAATCAGTTGTAGATGGTTCTAGTGATGAAAGTAAAGTTTGATGCTGTAAAGAATAATATTTCATACGAATCTGAAATGTTAGGGTCAAAGTAAACCAGATATGGTCAAGCAGGAGATGGTAAGAGTGAATATCAACATCTTAGGAATTGGTAAACTAAAATGGACAGGAATGGGCAAATGTAATTCAGATGACCATTATATCTACTAGTGCCACAAGAATCTCTTAAAAGAAGAAATGGAGTCCCCTTATAGTCAACAAAAGAGTCCAAATTGCAGTACTTGGGTGCAACATCCAAATTCTAGAAAAACTTCTGCTTCATTAACTATACTAAAGCATGACTGTATGGATTACAACAAACTGGAAAATTCTTAAAGAGAGAATACCACATCACCTGAGAAACCAGTATTTGGGTCAGAAAGCAACAGTTAGAACCAGACAAGAAACAACTGATTGGTTCAAACTTGGGAAAGGAGTATGACAAAGCTATATATTGTCACCCTGCTTATTTAGCTTATATGCAGAGTATATCATGTGAAATGCCAGACTGGATGAATCACAAGCTGGAATCAAGATTGCTGTGAGAAATATCAACCTCACATATGCAGATACTACTCTAGTGGCAGAAAGTATAAAGGAATTAAAGAGAGCTTCTTGATAAGTGTAAAAGACAAAAGTGAAAAAGTGAAACATTCAAAAAACTAAGGTCATGGCATCCAGTCCTATCATTTCATGGCAATTAGAAGGGGAAAAAGTGGAAGCAGTGACAGATTTTATTTTCCTGGGCTCCAAAATCACTACAGATGGTGATTAGCCATGAAGTTAAAAGATGTTTGCTCCTCATAAGGAAAGCTATGACAAAGCATATTAAAAAGCAGAGATATCACTTGGCCGACAAAGGTCTATAGAGTCAAAGTTGTGGTTTTTCTGGTAGTCACACGTTGATGGAAGAGTTGAACTATAAAGAAGGCTGAGTGCCAAAGAACTGATGCTTTCAAGTTGTGATGCTGGAGAAGACTCTTTAGAGTCCCTTGGACTGTAAGGAGATCAAACCAGTCCATCCTAAAGGAAATCAGTCCTGAATATTCATTGGAAGGACTGATGCTGAAGCTGAAGCTCCAATACTTTGGCCACCTGATGCGGAGACAAGTCACTAGAAAGGACCCTGATTTGGGGAAAGACTGAAAACAAAAGGAGAAGGGGGCAGCAGAGGATGAGATCGTTAGATATCATCACCAAGGAAACAGACATGAGTCTGAGCAAACTTTGGGAGATAATGGGCTTCCCTGATGGCTCAGATATTAAAGAATCTGCCTACAATGCAGGATACCCTGGTTTGCTCACTGGGTTGGGAAGATCTCCTGGAGAAGGGAATGTTTACTCACTCCAGTATTCTTGCCTGGAGAATTCCATGGACAGAGGAGCCTGGCGGGTTACAGTCCATGAAGTTGCAAAGCGTTGGACATGACTTAGCGACTAAACAACAGTAGCAACAGCAAGTCTATGTTACATTTTAACATTAACGACCACCCTTTATAGAAAATAGAAATGGGAAAAAAGAGAAGGGTAATTGGTTAATATTAAATACACACACAAACTTATGAACAAGTACACAGGAGAGAGAACAAGATAGAATATAATAATAAAACACCCACTGTTCAATGCATAAGGCTACATTTAGTTGCATAAGATCTTATTTACAACTTCCTTACTACAATACTCCTTCCATATTCCCTTTGTCCTCAGCATCTCTGCTGGATGCTATTCTTTTCTTTGCAAAATGATTCAAACTTTCTTTTATGGAGATCCTAACTCCTTGGTGATCCTGATCACTGGTGATTAAGAGGAACTTCAGCTAAATTTTTTCATCTTAGATTCAGATACATCAGTCAAGAAATCACTATAAATTATATGATTCTGGTGTTAGAAATAAAGACCAAGAGAATATGATAAATGAGTATTTTGAGTGCCTTCTGTGTACATTTCTAGTGAGCTACTTGCACGGTCTTTTTAAAATACTCCACATAGAGGAACAAGAGTTTCCTCTTTTGATACTTAAAAAAATATTTTTTTTCATAGTGCCTAAATAAAGAAGTTTCAATAAGTTGTAAAGATTTCAATCTCAACTAGCATGACACATGAGGCCATAATACTAGGATTCTGGGTGAAGATCAGGTTAATACATTATCATTGTATAATTTCAAGAAGTGGAGGGTTTTGTTTGAACCACATTGAAGAAACTTATATTTCTGAACATTCCTTCCTCCAAGTAAATGTAAATAAGAGCATTTATTTCATATTAAAGCAGTTTGGGTGTGTGGATAAGAGGGAGACCAAGTAAATCAGGTAAGTATATTTTAGAGAAATTTGTAAACATAAATGTAGACATATATTTAACCATGGTGCCACTTTTATTTTCCTAACCTTTATCATTTCCCCATATTTGATAGATTCTCTTTAAATAGGTAAATGTAAATATGTTTATTCCTAAAAATGTAAGCATACAGATTTATTGTCAGGCTTCTTTTCATAAAGTACAACCTGAACATCCATTATGTGATATCAGGTTTATTGTAACTTTGGGCATCAATTTAAATTTTAAAATTCAGTCAAGCATAATAATTCTGAAACTCCATTTCTGTAGTGATGTGTAAGAATCCCCAGTGTACAATGTTTCTCTGTTTGTGATAATTTGAATACCTGGTCCTAACTTTTCACCCTTCTTTCTCATTACCTTTGCCATGCAACTTTGCATTTCCTTCTAGGAAATGGTACAGAATATACTTTTCTACTGCTTGACTTTAGGTTCAAACATGTGTTCTGTATTGGCCAACATAAGAGAAGTGACCACTGCTAATTCCCTATGTGTATTTACACTTGCTCTTTTGCATCTCTGCCACCACCAGAAGAGGGGAGGGGCTTCCCCTGGTAGCAACTGTTCCCCTGGTAGCGGCTTGACATTAGAATAAACAGAGAGGAGACGTGACATCAAACCTCAGTGAGGAGAGCCGCTGTGCTCAGGCAGATCTATGGCTTAAAGCAAAGCCATCCCCCAGCCAGATGTGACTGAGAGTAGCTCGTGCCCAACATGAAATAATTACTTGGCATTGTATGCCATGGAAAATTCGTGATAATTTTGAGGCAATGTTACTTCTTCATATAAAGGTGAATGTGTTTCATGATCTAAAATTATACATGGGGACTTCCCTGAAGGTCCAGTAGCTAAGACTGCAGGTGACATGATTTGATTCCTGATTGGGTAACTATGTTCTCACATGCCATGCAGCATGGCCAAAAGACAGAAAAAATTGCAAAAAAAAAGTTATAAATGTCTGTCTATTTCAAACTGGAACAATGTCACTTGATTTGTGTCCTTCCTGTCAGTTAAATCAGAAAATAGGATTTATTGATGCTCAAAGGCTTCCCTGATGGCTCAGTGGGTAAAGAATCTGCCTTCAGTGCAAGTGACACAGGAAATGTGTGTTTGATCCTTGCGTTGGGAAGATCTTCTGGAGAAGGAAATGGAAACCCTTTCCAATATTCTTGTCTGGAAAATCCCATGGATTGAGGAGCCTGGCAGGCTACAGTCTGTGGGGATGCAAAGAGTCAGACATTACTAAACATATTCACCATCATAAAGCTGAAAATGTCTCCTTTCTTCAAGCAGCATTGATCTAAGGTAATATGGATTTTAATAGAAAGTCTTTTGCTTAATAGCCATCAAAGGAGCCTTGTACACAATTCCCAGCCAGGGAATGTTTCTGTAGCTAAAGTTCAGTTTGGTTCACTTGCTCAGTTGTGTCCAACTCTTTGTCACCCATGAATCGCAGCATGCCAGGCCTCCCTGTCAGTCACCAACTCCCGGACTTCACTCAAACTCATGTCCATTGAGTCGGTAATGCCATCCAGCCACCTCATCCTCTGTTGTTGCCTCCTTCCCTCAATCCTCCCAGCATTAGGGTTTTTCCCAATGAGTCAACTCTTTGCATGAGGTGGCCAGAGTATTGGAGTTTCAGCTTTAGCATCAGTCCTTCCAATGAACACCCAGGACTGATCTCCTTTAGGATGGACTGATTGGATCTTGCAGTCAAGGGACTCTCAAGAGTCTTCTCCAACACTACAGGTCAGAAGCATCAATTCTTTGGCGCTCAACTTTCTTCACAGTCCAAATTTGACATCCATACATGACCACTGGAAAAACCATAGCCTTGACTAGACAGATCTTTGGTGGCAACGGAATGTCTCTGCTTTTGAATATGCTATCTAGGTTGGTCATAACTTTCCTTCCAAGGAGTAAGTGTCTTNAGGAAAGATATAAACATCTGAGTGCAGAGTTCCAAAGAATAGCAAGAAGAGATAAGAAAGCCTTCCTCAGTGATCAATGTAAAGAAATAGAGATAACAGAATGGGAAAGACGAGAGATCTCTTCAAGAAAATTAGAGATACCAAGGAAACATTTCATGCAAAGATGGGCACAATAAAGTTCAGAAATGGTATGGACTTAACAGAAGCAGCAGATATTAAGAAGAGGTGGCGAGAATACACAGAAGTACTGTGCAAAAAAGATCATCACAACCAATATAATCACGATGGTGTGATCAGTCATCTAGAGCCAGACATCCTGGAATGTGAAGTCAAATGGGCCTTAAAAACATCATTAGGAACAAAACTAGTGGAGATGATGGAATTCTAGCTGAGCTATTTCAAATCCTAAAAGATGATACTGTGAAAGTGCTGCATTCAATATGCCAGCACATTTGGAAAACTCAGCAGTGGCCACAGGACTGGAAAAGGTCAGTTTTCATTCCAATCCCAAAGAAAGACAATGCCAAAGAATGCTCAAACTACCATACAATTGCACTCATCTCACATGCTAGTAAAGTAATGCTCAAAATTCTCCAAGCCAGGCTTCAGCAATATGTGAACTGTGAACTCCCAGGTGTTTAAACTGGTTCTAGAAAAGGCAGAGGAACCAGAGATCAAATTGCCAACATCTGCTGAATCATGGAAAAAGCAAGAGAGTGCTAGAAAAACATCTATTTCTGCTTTCTTGACTATGCCAAAGCCTTTGACTGTGTGGATCACAATAAACTCTGGAAAATTCTGAGAGAGATGGGAATACCAGACCACCTGACCTTCCTCTTGAGAAACCTGTATGCAGGTCAGGTAAAAACAGTTAGAACTGGACATGGAGCAAGACTGGTTCCAAATAGGAAAAGGAGTATGTCAAGGCTTTATATTGTCACCTTGCTTATTTAACTTATGCAGAATACATCATGAGAAATGCTGGGCTGGAAGAAGCACAAAGCTGGAATCAAGATTGCTGGGAGAAATATCAACCTCAGATATGCAGATGACACCACCTTTATGGCAGAAAGTGAAGAGGATCTAAAAAGTCTCTTGATGTAAGAGAAAAAAGAGAGTCAAAAAGTTGGCTTAAAGCTCAACATTCAGAAAACGAAGATCATGGCATCTGATCCCATCACTTCATGGGAAATAGATGGGGAAACAGTGGAAACAGTGTCAGAATCTATTTTGAGGGGGCTCCAAAAATCACTGCAGATGGTGATTGCGGCCATGGAATTAAAAGACGCTTACTTCTTGGAAGGAAAGTTATGACCAACTAGAGAGTATATTCAAAAGCAAAGATATTAGTTTGCCAACAAATGTCGTCTGATCAAGGCTATGGTTTTTCCAGTGGTCATGTATGGATGTGAGAGTTGGACTGTGAAGAAAGCTGAGTGCCAAAGAATTGATGCTTTTGAACTGTGGTGTTGGAGAAGACTCTTGACAATCCCTTGGAGTGCAAGATCCAACCAGTCCATCCTAAAGGAGATCAGTCCTGGGTGTTCATTGGAAGGACTGATGTTGAAGCTGAAACTCCAATACTTTGGCCCCCTTATGCGAAGAGTTGACACGTTGGAAAAGACTCTGATGCTGGGAGGATTGAGGGCAGGAAGAGAAGGGGACGACAGAGTATATGATGGCTGGATGGTTTCACCGACTTGATGGACACGAGTTTGAGTGAACTCCGGGAATTAGAGATGGACAGGGAGGCCTGGCATGCTGTGATTCATGGGGTTGCAAAGAGTCGGACATGACTGAGCAACTGAACTGAACTGATGGACTTTGAAGCCAATGGGTTTCAAAAGACATGCATAAGAAATAGTTAATGTCCTAGTACTGGAATATGCTGACTTGAGTCTACAGTTTGCACAACTGAACTTGAGTGATCTTGAGTCTAAAAGTATCTGTCAAATTTATGGTCAAGATTATTTGGAATATAAAATTTATTAGTCTAGTTATAAGTAAAAGTCATTTTAAAAACTAAGAAACAAAAAATATCATTTTTCTTCATTTATGTGACTGACAGCTGCTCATTGTTGCTGTTAATGAATAGAAAATAGATAAGATAATATTTCTACCAACTGAACAAAGCTGAATTTTTTAAAGTTTTTCTATTGATTGTGCATGCATAATCAATCATTTCAGTCATGTCTGACTCTTTGCTATCTTACAAAATGTAGCCTACCAGGCTCCTCTGTCCATGGCATTCTCCAGGCAAGAATACTGGAGTGGTTGTCATGCCCTCCTCCAGGGGATCTTCCCAACCCAGGGAATGAATCTGCATCTCCTGCATTGTAGGTAGATTCTTATCTGCTGAGTCACCAGGGAAGACCCATCTACTGATTAACCTGATAACGGGCTATCCTATTGTTTGTACTGCAATGAGTGAGGTAAATGTAGGCTTTTCATCTGCCATCAGAAAGGACTGACATTGAAAGCTGCCAATGAGACTACTTTAAGTCAGAATGAAATTAGGATATAAAACCGGAAAAATAAAATGCATATTTAGAACTTAAGATTTTCAGAGGCGATTAAATTGAAACAATCACATTTTGTATAAAGAAAATGAGGATGATGGTACTAGGTTGGCAAAGAATTTAAAAGAAGAGAAGAATGCTACTGTCAGGACATTCATGGGATTTTCATGTTTGCTTCCTTTTCCTTTCTAATCTAGAATCAAGTTCATTAGGTGGGGAGCTTTCTCTCTGTAAGAGAATGTTGCTCTGAAATGGTCATGTTGACTTCAAAATAAATTCTCTTGAGTCTTTAAAAGCTACACAGTTATTTAAAATATTTACATCCTTCAGTAAATAATTTCAATTATTTTATTGTGAAAATAGGTTCTACTTAGATGAGTTAAAGGTATGGAAATGTAAGACACATGGTAAATATTCAATAAATATTAATTGAACAAAAGTTCTATTATTAATTATGCTAATCATAAAAGTTATTAGTGTGTGCAATATGGCACATGTTCCTGAATTGATATTAGACATTATATAACATGTGCAAAGATTAATTTGCTTTATGTTATAAAATAGAATTTTTCATGAATTAGGAATTTTGTGCGTGAATTCAATAGCTTTGACTACAGGAGTAAAGTGGCTATATTTTTTGAAGAGCCATTATTAATAGTAAAGGGAAAAGCTTATGAGATTGTATGAACAGTAAATTCCAGCATTAAAAGAATTGTAATCTAATTAATTAAATCTTAATATTTTTGTATTTTGTATTTAGCATGCCACTCCTTTTCCCTTTTGTCTTAAAAAATGCATCTAGGGATCACCTCCTGCCCTTCTACTCACACACAATTTCTGGAGAAGGGGCAAGTAATAAATCTTCTAGCCACAAAATGGAAGCTGAGCAGGAAATCCAGGGGGCTGGTGAAACAGAGAAAATCAGTTAGCTTCAAATTGACTGATTTCTTATGTATTTTTATATGGGATAGGCCAGTGGGAATTGAGATACTGTTTAGATGAGAAGATATGTTTACTGAGTTGAAAATATTCTTAATAAATTTATAAATATGCTCCTTATCCAGATTTGGTCAAAGTTTAACCTTAAGTGTGGAAAACTTTCATGAGTTGAAGTGATGTGTTAAAATTAAAAGAAAATAGCTCTTAGATGCAGTGTGCTCTTAGAAACTATTGGTTAGAATATACACAATTTTTGATATATTTTAAATAGTCATGGGAGACTTATTTAAGTTAGGAACTTTAATCAGTAAAAAATTGAGATCTAAAATTAAATCTACTCAGATATATTCCTCAGAATTAATGGAACTATTTAATGGTGATGCTAAGTTGACTAAAGAAAATGCTTTTTATCACAAAGATCATTTTGGAAATAATACTATTTTCACTCAGATAGAAATGAGAAAGTTTAAGGTGATTAAAATTACAAGATTTTTCATAGTCTAATTATCTTTGTTTTCTATAAAACTTTGTGATTTTGCTAATAGCAGCAAGATATTCTTGGAAAGTTTTTGGTAGCTAGCAATATGCTAAAATGTACCTTGGCTATGGGCTTCCCAGGTGGCACTAATGGTAAAGAATCTGCCTGCCAGGAGACTAGGGTTCTATCCCTGGGTAGGGAAGATTCCCTGAACAAGCATATGGCAATCCACTCCAATGGTCTTGCCTGGAAAATGCCATGGACAGAGAAACCTGTGAGGTTTACAGTCCATAGAGTCACAAAGAATTGGATACAACTGAAATGACTTAGCATGCATGCATGCACCTTGGCTATATTTGCTTCATTTAACAAGTAAAGAGGGCAATCTAATATCTGCATTTCTGATGTTTTTATATAATGACATTTTTTTAAGTTAGGCTTTTATCTGTCATTTGAGACCCAACTCTCAGGTTACAGAAATAGTCTGAAGTATATATGGACTTGAAAGAACTATTTTTTTAACTAATTTTTTGTTGAAGGATAATTGCTTTATAGAATTTTGCTGCTTTCTGTCAAAGCTCAACACGAGTCAGCCACAGGTATACATATTCCCTTCCCTTTAGAACCTCCCTCCCATGTCTCTCTCCACCCCACCCCGCTAGGTTGAGACAGAGCCTCTGTTTGAGTTTCCTGAGCCATACAGCAAATTCCTGTTGGCTATCTTTTTTACGTATCGTAATGTAAGTTTCCTTGCCATACATCTCACCCTCTCTTCCCTTCTCCCCATGTCCATAAATCTATTCTCTATGTCTGTTTCTCCACTGTTACTCTGCAAGTAAAATCTTCAGCACCATTTTTCTAGATTCTGTATACGTGTTGCTGCTGCTGCTAAGTCGCTTCAGCCGTGTCCGACTCTGTGTGATCCCATAGACGGCCTCCTATCAGGCTCCTCTGTCTCTGGAATTCTCCAGGCAAGAACACTAGAGTGGGATGCCATTTCCTTCTCCAATGTGCGAAAGTGAAAAGTGAAAGTGAAGTCGCTCAGTCATGTCCAACTCTCAGCAACCTCATGGACTGCAGTCTACCAGGCTCCTTCATCAATGGGATTTTCCAGGCAAGAGTACTGGAGTGGGGTGCCATTGCCTTCTCCAATATATGTGTTAGAATATGCTATTTATCTTTGGACTTGAAAGAACTATTAAGCTTCGACTATTTGAGTAAGTAAGGCCCACCTGTAGTTATTTTACGAAATAACTTTTACTAAAATTTGAAATTATCTATTTTAAAAATTAAGTTCAGAAATAAGACATTAATTAAATGGAAATTTTATTAGAAATTTACTAAGGACAATTTAAATGTCTGTTGTTGACTTTATCTAGGCTAGTTTATTTTCTTACCAAAACAAGAACTCTGGTCCGAGGCTGTCATGATTGAGAACATACATTTTTGTATTAAATGACTACTGGAAAAAAATTCTGTTGGATATAGGAAAAGGACCACAGCCTGAAATAGCCACAGTTAAATCCAGATTTGGAAAGAGGATTTTGAATGAGGCATGTTTAGAAGGTCCTGGGATAAGTGGAAATGAGAAAGAGGATAAATAGTGGGATTGAAACAGAGCAGTGGAACATTTGGCTCATGTGGAAAGAAAAGTGCTGGTATAAGATTTTTAATATCCTAAAGCCATTATCTCTGCTTTCCTTTCTAAAAAACTAATGGGTACTAAATATATGTGGGGTTCAAGATATAATTCAGGTTGCTTCATACAGTATTCCTCCAGAGAAGGATGAGTTCTCACCTTATTGGCTAATTTTATTTTTACTTTTCTGGTTGTTTGTACTTTTAAATCTGCATAATGCTATAAGTAGGATCACCAATCTTGAATTCTATGCAGCCAATTTTAAATATCTGTGCTAGCGCTAAAAGCAAAAAAATGTAAAGTTGCCATTCTGTTCCAAAGCTTCTGATATTCTGTACACTTTACTTTCAGGTAATTGTGAATCATTCTAGTGATCTCTTCAGCTTATATAAGCTGAAGAGAAACATACAAGATGGGAATTTTGTAAGTTTTGATTCAAAGAGTATCAGATTTACGAATGAAGTATATTTTTTACATGTGAAACTAAAATGCTTAATCTTTCACATGGCAGGCTCTTAATAGAAGTGACTGAATGAATGAGTAGAAAGTAAGGAGGCATAATGGATTCTGAAGAATTAGAATTCAAGAAATGTTAGGAACTCATGTATTGTGAGGTTATATTATGTTGTGAGAAAACAAGAGACAAACTTGTATAGAAGCAAATATATATGTCCTAATGACTTAAGAGAATCTGATGGACTTTTCTTAAGAGATACATTTTGAAGCCACTGAAATAAGCAGAGATTGGCTTAGAGTTTTAAAAATTTGTTTTGTCAGGGAAGCTGGAGGAGTTGAAAGTGAACAGATCAACCATAAAACAACTCAGTGAATGAAATCGTAAGACCTCTAAATGAAAACATGCATGGTAAACTCCACTGGTCTTGGTGATGATTTTTTGAATTTGACACTCAAGGCAAAAGTAAACAAGAGGGACTTCATCAAACTTAAAAGCTTCTGCCTATCAAAGGAAACTGTTAACAAAATAAAAAGGAACTATACTGAAGGGAAGAAAGCACTTGCAAATCATATATCAGATAAGGGGTTAAAACGTAAAACATATTAAAAAAAACAACTCATAAAACTTAACATCTAAAAGACCAAACTACTCTATGAAAAAATGGCCCAAAGACTTGAATGGACGTTTTTCCAAAGAAGACAAAACAGATGGGCCAACAGGCACAAAAGGATGGTCAATCATCAGAGAAGTGCAAATGAAAACCACAGTGAGCTTCCTTCTCACACCTATCACAAAGGCTTTCACCAAAAAGATAAGAAACAGTATATTGACAAGGATGAGGAGAGAATGAAACCCTTGTGCCTTGTTGCTAAAAATATAAACTGGTGCAATCACTATGGAAAATAATATGAAGTTTCCTTGAAAAATTAAAAACAGAACTACCATATGTCCCAGCAATTCCACTTCAGGGGATTTATCTGAAGAAACAAACAAAAAAAAAATAACTCAAAAAGATACATGCAGCCCTGAAAATAATCAAGTGTCCATTGACAGATGAATGAATGTGCTACCTATACAATAGAGTATGATTCAGCCATGAAAAGACTGAAATATTTCCATTTGCAGTGACAAGGATGGGCCTTAAGGGTAACAAAGACAGAACTGTATAATCTCATTTATATGGGGAATATAAAAAGAAAAAATACCCCTCAAAACCAAGCTAATTAATACAGAGAACAGATTGGTGGCTAACAGAAGTGGGGGCTGAGGGTGGGCAAAATGGGTGAAAGGAGTCAGAAGGTACAAAATTCTAGTTATAAGATAAATGTCAAGAGTTTGTAATGTGCAGCATGACAATTATAGTCAACACTGCACACATATTTGAAAGCTGAGAATAAAATAAATCTTAAAAGTTCTGATGACAGGAAAAAAAATCTGTAATAGTACGGTAACAATAAGTACGGTAACTTATTATAGAGATCATTTCATTCATTCATATATATATATATATATAGAGAGAGAGAGAGAGAGAGAGAGAATCACTATGTTGTACTGCTGAGACTAATATGCCGTTTGCCAATTGTTTAATTGCTAAGTCTTGTCTGACTCTTTTGCCACCCCATGAACTGTAGCCAGCCAGGCTCCACTGTGCATGGGATTTTACAGGCAAGAATACTGGAGCTGACGTTCCCTTCTCCGGGGGATCTTCCTGAGTAGGGCTTGAACCCATGCCTCCTGTATCGGCAGGTGGATTCTTCACAGCTAAGCCACAGGGAAGCCCATCATATGTCAATTATACCATAATAAAAGGACATTGAAAAGCCCATGATGTATTTTTTAATGCAGAAGATGTATTTTTTAATTGACAGAAGAAGCTGCTCCAATTTTCACCTCTTGGCAAAATGCTAAGTAATGAAATTAAGTTACAAGCTTACTGAAGTGAAGTGAAGTGAAAGTCACTCAGTCGTGTTCAATTCTTTGCAACCTCATGGACTATATAGTCCATGGAATTCTCCAGGCCAGAATACTAGAGTGGGTAGCCGTTCCCTTCACCAGGGGACGTTCTCAACCCTGGGACTGAACCCAGGTCTCTGGCATTGCAGGCAGATACAAGTTTACTAAAATAATTCTAATTACATGATTTGGCTCTAATTTTTATGTATGGCATAAGATTGACTAATCATATTGTTAAGTTATAAGTGTACTTTCCAAAAATGATTTGGATTTTTTACTTTTTTGGTACTTTCTGTAAAGACTAAAATATAAGTCCAAATACTGTTTGAACAGACTGCATATTGCCATCTTCATTTTAAATTTGAGATAGAACAAAGGATCTGGTGTAAGATAGCATCTCAGATAAGTTGTAGGTCAAAGATTAAGGATTATATGATTCCAAAGCCAGTGCTCTTTTTACTCACAAAAGTCTCCTGGCATTCAGTCAGGCAGGAAAGCTTCATCTGAAAAATACACACCACATTTATTGATAAATGTGAGGATAGGGCAAATAGAAGTGATGTTGCTGGGTGTCATATTTTAGGATGACTAGGGAGAGCTCTCTTAAATGAAGTGAAATTGTAGAGCAATCTAAGCAAGGTAAGCAAAACTTCCCAGGATATAAGGAGGGTAGGAGGAGAGCATTCCAGGCAGAGAGAAGAAATATGGATGAGCAGAGCTGACATGCTCAGCTACTTGTAGAGAAGTCAGTGTGGCTGGAGTTCAGACACCCAGTATTGATGCTTATTCAAAAACCAAGTGATAGTATTAGTTTAGAGGGCAATTGGGGCTGGTAAAATCTTGCAAGACATCAATTTATTAATGATAGATAAAGGCATAGAACAGGATTAAGTCACCAATAGAATACGGCAGTTACAAATGATGAGGTCTAAAGATTGAACTTTGGAGCTCTCCAAAAGTAAAAAATTATATCAGAATGGCTGCTATCAAAAAGTCTACAAACAATAAATGCTGGAGAGTGTGTGGAAAAAAGGGAACACTCTTACATTGTTGGTGGGAATACAAACTAGTACAGCCAGTATGAACAACACTATGGAGATTGCTTAAAAAACTGGAAATAGAACTGCCATATAACCCAGCAATCCCACTGCTGGGCATACACACTGAGGAAACCAGAAGTGAAAGAGACATGTGTACCCCAATGTTCATCACAGCACTGTTTACAATAGCTAGGACATGGAAGCAACCTAGATGTCCATTGGCAGATGAACGGATGAGAAAGCTGTGGTACATATACACAAAGAAATATTACTCAGCCATTAAAAAGAATGCATTTGAATCAGTTCTAATGAGGTGGATGAAACTGGAGCCTATTATACAGAGTGAAGTAAGTCAGAAAGAAAAATACCAAGACAGTATATTAACGCATATATACGGAATTTAGAGAGATGATAATGATGACCCTATATGTGAGACAGAAAAAGAGACACAGATATAAAGAACACACTTTTGGACTCTGTGGGAGAAGGCAAGGGTGGGATGATTTGAAAGAAAGCACTGAAGCATGTATATTATCATATGTGAAACAGATCTCCAGTCCAGGTTCGATGCATGAGACAGGGTGCTCAGGGCTGGTGTGCTGGGATGACCCAGAGGGATGGGATGGGGAGGGAGGTGGGAGGGGGGTTCAGGATGGGGGACACGTGTACACACATGGTTGATTCATGTCAATATATGGCAAAAACCACTACAATATTATAAAGTAATTAGCCTCCAATTAAAATAAATTAATTAAAAATTTTAAAAATATATAAAAATAGCCATCTGGGAAAAGAGCTCAAAAAGAGGAGAAAATAAAGGGGAAATAAAACAAGAATATGTGTTGTCTCAGAGGTCAAGAGGAAGAAGTATTTCAAATAGGATTGGTCAGCTTTTTCAAATGCTGGTCCCATGAGATGATGAATAACTGTTGACCACTGGAGAGCTCTTTGGTGGTGGAAGGACATTTGGGTAGGGTATTTGAGAAGAAGAGCTATTTACAGTAGACTGAGAGTGGTAACGCACAGCAATGGTAAATCATTTTCGTGGTTTTGTAGAGAAGCAGAATAGGGGAAAAGATCATATTAGTTGGAGAAAAAATGCATCAAAAGAAAGTCCATTGCTATGATAGGAGATATTACAGTATTTATATATGGTAATTTTTCAGAAATCAATGAGAAAATATTTGATGATCTAAAAGCGTAGGAATGCAGAATAGTCAGAGTGAAATCCTATGGTAGGTGAGAGGCAGCTATTCAACGGGTATAGCTCTTTTAATTTAATTTCTCCTAAACTACAGCATGAGTGAAAATTTTGGTTGTGTGTAGGTTATTTAGATGTTTCATGTAAGCAGAAATAAGTCATGAGATGGATATAGGAAAAAGAAAAAGCCAATAAAGTTTGCATTACTGAGGACATGCTCTCCACAAAATAATATAGAATCTGTCCAAAATTTTTTAGTGACTGATCTTACTCCACTTTAATCCTCTGATTCTCATATCCCATTATTTAAGGGTCACCCCAGGGCATGATATAATGATAATAATAATAATAATAATGGTAATAAGGTTTTAAAGCAGAGTTGGACATAGTCTATGGACTCATAACTGATGAATTTATTCAACCACTGATATAAAATGAAATTTTCTTTCAGAAGTCCTAAATAACATTCAATTGGTAACTCCATTTAGTCACTGAGAACATTAAGCAAGGTAGAAGAAGAGGCATTTTTGTATGGATGGAGGCACCCTCAAGGGCTCTATATATATGCCCAATAGGAGAAATTTTACATCTTGCAACTCTGTTGAAAATTACTTGGCAACAGGCTAGCTTGTGTCTGGATACACTTTACTGGAAAGAGAAAATCTATATATTAATATTTAAGCACCTAATAAGAATCATTTCAAATTGTTAGTATATGAAGGAAATTTGTGGCCCTGTGTGAGACCTCTCTTATAATGCCATTATTTGGTAGTTGCACATGGATATTGACTAATTCTGAGAAAATTAGCACTGTTAGTCATAGAATCTCACCATATGTCTGTGGATTTGCTTTTTGTCTTCACTTTTACTGAAGTACAAGGAGGTTAAGTGACTTGCCAATGAACATCAAACATGTTGGTAAGGAAGCCAAGAATAGATCTTACAATTTTGAATCCAAGTTATTTATGTTGCTGTATTTATTGACTTTACCTTCTGCTTAGTCATTTGTTGGGCATATTTATGATAAATATGATAAAAAGAGATACTTCAATGCTTTAGAGGCTGTACTATATACCACGGAAGGATGCAAGCAGAATAAGTCTTTGAGGCCTATGGATTTTTGACTGAAGTTTCAGAATAACCAATTGACTATTCAGTTAACTTTTTAGGTTAGGGTCTCATTTTCCAGATCCGTAAAACTGATGCAATGGTTTCCTAGGTTCTCTTTAAGAACTACATTCTGTTTTTCCAGGAGATGGTAATTGAGGATTTGGTCATTTTAACTTCAGGTGTATGTATGGAGAGTGGCTTTACCACGTAAGCTTCCTTACACGTGTGTGTGTACTATGTTGCCTCAGTTGTATTTGACTTTGTGAGCCTATGGACTGTAACCCACCATGCTCCTCTGTCCATGGGGATTTTCCAGGCAAGAATATGGAGTGGGCTGCCATGCCCTCCTCCAGGGGATCCTTCCAACCCAGGGATCAAACCCACGTCTTCCACATTGCAGGCAGATTCTTTTCTGGCTGAGCTGCCAGGGAAGACTTCGGTTTTCTTAGTCTTCCAAATTTTTGTCAGGGCTTCTTAGGGATTCTGTCACCACAGTTTCCACAGGAAAGTCTGTAGTTAGCCATGTCTTTCTCCTAGAACGTTAGCCAGTTTGGCTTCCTGGACATAGTAGTTTGCCCCATACACTTTCAGTAATACCTTTGGCACAAGGCCCATGGTGAAAGTACAAGGCAAATAATAAAGTTATCAGATGACTTTTAGTATTTCTCATTACCCCTCCTCCACTTTAAGTCCTAATCTTCAGAAATCGTCTCCTTTAGTGTTTTGTTTGTTTTTATTTTTCTATGACTGTTGCGACAAATCTAATTAAAATGCATTTACCTGTATTTTAGGTCATCAGTCTCTAAGATTTGGAAAGTGGTTTCCCTATAGGAGATTGTACATCTATATACTTCCCAAAGCTTTATTTCTGGTGATACTAAATTCAAAACTTTTTCTAATGTTTATCTCTATTTATTTATTTATTTTAAATGTTACAGGTATATAATATAATGATTCACAAATTTGGAAGGTTGTACTCCATTTATAGTATTATAAAATACTGGCTATATTACCTGTGTTGTATAATACATGCTGTGGCTTATTTTATACTTTATAGTTTGCACCTTTTAACCACTACCCCTGTATTGCTCCTGCCACCTCCCCTCTCCCCACTGGTAACCACCAATTTGTTCTCTATATCAATGAATCTGCTCCTTTCTTGTTATATTCTCTGGTTTGCTGTATTTTTGGATTCCATGTAGAAAGTAATATCATACAGTACTTGTGTTTCTCTGTCTGACATTTAGCATAATTTCTTGGTGGCTCTGTCATAAAGAACCTCCTGCTTTGGCAGGAGATGTGGGTTCAATCCCTAGGTTGGGAATATATCCTTGAGAAGGAAATGGCAACTCACTTCAGTGTTCCTGCCTGGAAAATCCCATGGACGGAGGAGCCTGGAAGGTTACAGTCCACAGGGTCACAAAAAGGTCAGGCAAGATTTAGCCACTTAATAACAATCTCCAATCCCAATCTCTGTTTATTCTTAAACCTCTATTTTTATTCCAAATCTTTTAAATATATTTTTATTTTGCAATTAAAATAGAATTTTTTTTCTCATCTTTGCTTCACAAAATGAGGAAATTAGCATCTTTACTACTTTCCTTTGCTGCTTCTAATTCTCTGCACTCAAACTGTGCCATGTCACTCATTTTATAATATGAAGGAATTCTGGTTCTTTGTTGTGACTCAGGTGGTTCTTTGCTCCACCATTATGAACATTTCTTTCCATTGCAAGGAGATTCTGTTCAGATTTGGCAAATAGAAGCAATTAATGGGAGGAGGGGAGAAGGCAATGACACCCCACTCTGGTATTCTTGCCTGGAAAATCCCATGGACAGAGGAGCCTGGTAGGCTGCAGTCCATGGGGTTGCTAGAGTCAGACACGACTGAGCGACTTCACTTTCACTTTTTACTTTCATGCATTGGAGAAGGAAATGGCAATCCACTCCAGTGTTCTTGCCTGGAGAATCCCAGGGACAGGGGAGCCTGGTGGGCTGCCATCTATGGGGTTGCAAAGTCAGACACGACTGAAGCGACTTAGCAGTAGCAGCAGCAGCAATGGGAGGAGGAAGGGATAAGATATATTTTTTCTGTTCTTAGTAATCAGGTATATCACTAGGTATATCTTTTTCAACATTTCACTTTTAACCTACCTGTGTTTTTATATTTAAAGCACACAAAGTTGACAGTATATGTTTGAAACTTGTTTTTTTATGAGTCTGACACTTGAAACTTTTTGTCCTTTAATTATAGTAGTTAGCTCTATTTATATTTAAAATAATTACTGATGTGGTCGAGATTTAATCTACCACTTTCCTGTTTATTTAGTTTTTATTTCGTGTGTATATCTTTGTTCCTTTTACTTGGAATTAATTAACAATATCTCAGAATTTTATATAGAATTTTTACTTAATTTCTATATGTTTGGTAACTTCTGGATAACTTCTAGGTATTGTTTTCGAGTGTAAATTTTGTAGTCAAAGAGCAGGCTTTGAATAATTTTTTTTTTTAATTCACTTGAAACAGCTGTGTTCAACCATTACTGGGTGACATGTTCTGGAAATGTCAGTTTGGTTGATTATCATTTTAATGTCCTTTAAATATTCTACAGTTTTGCTGATTTTCTATGTGCTTATTCAATGTAAAACGAAGAGAAGAGATTTGAAAACTTAAAATACGATTATACCTCTTCTTGCCTTCTAATATTCCAGTATCCTAACGTTTCTTCTAGGAAGTGCACATTACTTCTAATACACATTACTGTTACAGTGGTCACTGAGACCTTGTTCATCTTTTCCCCATTCTGCTTCATCATGGGTATTTTCTATTTCTATATCGTAATGTACAGCAAGCTTCCATTCTGCATTATCTAATCTGCCCTCGAGCTCACTCAGTGAATTTTCACTTCTGATATTATCATTTCCATATCTAGAAAGTGCATTTAGTCCTTTTTATACCTTCCATTTTCCTTTCCAGGAGTATATTCATGTCTTCTTGTAAATACTTTTACACAGACAGATATTTTAATGCTCTTGCCCGTCAATGCTATTATCCCTCTTCTTTCTAGGTCTGTTTTATTGACAGGTTTTCCTTGTCATATCATTTTCTTGCTTCTTGCTATGTTTAGCATTGCTTTATTTAAAAAAAAAATAAAAATATGTTTTGTTGTGGGCCATTTTAAAAGTCTTTATTGAATTTGTTAGACTGTTGCTTCTGTTTCTTTCTATGTTTTATTTTTTTGGCTGCAAGGCCCATGGGATCTAAACCACACCCCTGCACTGGAAGACAAGGTCTTAACCAATGGAATGCCAGGAAGTCTCAAGCTAGCATTCTTTTAAATTTTAACAGTATAACTCTGTTTCTGGGTTTTGAATTTTAACAGTAGGCAGTTAAATTACTAGTGGTACTGTTTGTTTCTTTTGAGATTTGCTATTAATATTTATTTGGTATATCTCTGGTAGTCTTTATTATGTAAGCAATTTAGTCCCACTACTTAGGTGGTTTTCCTGTGGTCTCTACTAAATACGTATGGTTAGTAGGGATACCCGTCTCTGTCTCTGGTAGACTGTAATTTCAGTGTTTTCTTGTGTGCTCTCGGGTTAACTCACATCACTTCTGGCTGCTCAGCCTTGTAGACGTTCACTCAATGCATGTGTGTGTTAGTGTGATGGTTAATTTTATGTCAACTTGGTTACGCTGTGTGTGGGTGGTTGCTAAAGTCGCTTCAGTTCTGCCCGCCTCTGTACCACCCTGTGGACTGTGCTGCTGCTGCTGCTAAGTCACTTCAGCCGTGTCTGACTCTGTGCGACCTCATAGAGGGCAGCCCACCCGGTTCCCTCGTCCTTGGGATTCTCCAGGCAAGAACACTGGAGTGGGTTGCCATTTCCTTCTCCAATGCATGAAAGTGAGAAGTCAAAGTGAAGTCCGACTCTTAGTGACCCCATGGACTGCAGCCTACCAGGCTCCCTCATCCCTGGGATTCTCAGGCAAGAACACTGGAGTGGGTTGCCATTTCCTTCTCCAATGCGTGAAAGTGAAAAGTGAAAGTGTAGTCCGACTCTTAGCGACCCCATGGACTGCAGCCTACCAGGCTCCTCCACCCATGGGATTTTCCAGGCAAGAGTACTGGAGTGGGGTGCCATTGCCTTCTCCGTAGTCCTCCTCTAATCCCCTGGAGTAGGAAGTGGCAACCTGCCCCAGTGTTCTTGCCTGGAGAATCCCTTGGAGAGGGAAGCCTGCAGTCTACAGTCCATGGGGTCACAAGAATCATAGATGAGCGACTAAGCACACACAGCACACACAGCTAATGTTTGCAATTAGTTGACTTTAGGTAAAAGAGATTGATAATGCAGGTGGGCCTCATCCTATTAATTGGAAGTCGGAAGAGCAAAAAAAGTTTTTTTGGAGATAAATAAATTCTGCTTTAAAGTTGTAGCATCAACTCCTGCTTTGGTGTCCAGCCTGCCAGACTGCCGAGAGTTTCAGACTTGCCTGCCCCCAGAATCACATGAGCCAATTTGTTAATTCCTTAAAAATGTCATCTATCTATCTATTTATCATCCTTCTACCTATCATCTATTTCCCGTTGGTTCTGATTTTCTGGACACATCTGACTGATAGAATAACCTATAAATAAATGTTAAAGGGGCTGGCATATGGGAATTTCTGAAACTTTTTTCTTTGCAATTCTGTTCTCTCTGGAATTCTGTGTTACAACTTCCAGCTGATTCAGCATCCATGAAATCAGCCTCTGTTTCCTCTATTAAACGAGATAGTATGCTCTGCTTAGCCTCTCCTTACTCACTGGTTTGTCCAGACAGAATTCTGAGGCAATTGTCAGATCCACTTCACTTATTTCTTCTCTTCCAGTGATTGTGGTCTTGCACTGCCAGTTGTAACCAAAAGAAGTCTTATACATTTTGTCTTTTTTTCTGTTTATAATAGGAAGTTAAATTCAGTCCCTCCATTTTAAAAATTTTATTTATTAAAAAAATTATATCATATTGAAGTATAGTTGATTATTAATGTCATGTTAGTTTTAAGTGTCTAGCAAAGTGATTCTGTTATACATATACATGTATCTACTCTTTTTCAAATTCTTTTCCTATTTAGGTTGTACACATGCTATATTTAAAATAGGTTACCAACAAGGACCTACTATCTGGCACTGGAAACTCTTCTCAATACTCTGAATGTCAGTCCTTCTTACTCCATGTTGACTGGAAGCTTGTCTTTCCATCTTCAACATTAGCCGGGCAAAAATTAAATAAATCAAGGACCTCTTTTTAAAAATCATATTGGAAAAAGCTATATTTCATAAGGAAATAGACATTTACAGTTCTGTTTTCAGTAAACTAGAAATAGAAAAATTTCATATATGGGCACTCTCCTTGCAACTTTACTTTGCAATTTATTTTCACATGGAGATTGTCTTCCATTTGATCTCAGCTAGTGTGTAATCAATCTTTTCTGTGTTCATATACTGTCTTGGTAGGGAGTTGGAGTAAACTACAGGTGCATTGAAAGGTCATGATCAGTGATTTGTTTAATATATTACTTTATATTTGCTCAAAACCATGATTTGAGGGCTTTCTTGACAAATGTAAATAATAGACCTCTCATCTCTGCACTGTGATAGGACTGGTCAGCTAATACTTTTATAGATTTCTCTTATTGCTTTGGGACATCAACTGGCCATAAGATTGAAAAAAAAAAAAAAGGAATCCTCTCTGAGTCTAACAGTATAATTCCCATTCCACCCCCTTCTTACTATTTTTCTGGACTAATGAGTTTATTCATAACTTTTCTTCCTGTGTTCACAAACTGCTACTTCTCTTCTTTTATTGATTCATTTCAGGTCTAGTATAACTGGAAAATTACTCCTTTCACAGCATTAAATTTCTGTATTGTTTTTTCCATTTCAGTAACTATATGATAGATATAAGTCTTAGTTTCCTTTTCTGTAATAATGATTGAGGTGCATATAAGGGACAAATAGAAAATGTTTTATATAAAATGGCCTAGTGGAAGCACTTTTCCTTGTTTAAAAAACACAGTATCTTCCATTTTTATGTCTATCTGATGCTATTTCTCAACTCTCAATTTAGCTTTCCCTGGTGGGAGTCATCATTACTTGCTCCTAGCAAGCAGAAAAATTGCAACAAAGTCATTTGGTTTCTCCCATTTTCTTTATTCCATATTTTCGAAGTCACCTCTGTAATGAGATAGCTGTAAAGGCTATTTCGTTTGCATTCTCCAGTGCTATTTTTTTTCTCTTTCTGCAATATTATCCTTATGTACCTTGTACTCTATTTAAACCCTAGGTTAAAACCTAGTTTGTATGTGTTAACTAGATGTATTTTCTGTCAATAAAGACTAAAGTAGTTGTATTTTGAGTAACATTTATGAATCTTGAAGAATATGTTTATTGTATGACTCTGATTTTTATGATATTAATAACTTTGCTAATTAAATTGAAATTATTAAAACATAAATAAGTTAATATGAGTTTAGATGTCATCATTATCTAGTGTATTGCTTTCTTTTAAATGTTGTGGTTATCTTATTAGAAAAAAATAATTAACTGAGGACTTTCAAAGAACGTGATTCAAAAAATATTTACTTCATTGTGTTCCTTCATCACCAAGGGGAGTTAAAGATAGAAACTGTTCAATAAGGAGTAGTTGCAATCAATGAGATCATTTAAAGTAGTTTTAATAGTATGTTGGAAACAGTTTGCTGTGAATTTAACATATCATCATACTAAGTAATAAATATTTTATAGCTAGAATTGTGCCGGTCAGTTTTTTTTTCTTTACTACACATCCTTTCACTTGGCTGTTATTCCTTTTAATACAAAATCTGAAAGTATTTCTCTCTGAAACTTTGTCAACATTAAATTCAGGACTTGTATATATATTGCTTAAAACAAATACCTCACTCTTGTAGATGAATTCATTTTGATTAGGTAGTTGCTGGCCATAGAGGAAAGCAATAGTATTTTTCATTTTTCAATATCTGATCTAAATTATTAAGCTTAAGTAAAATCTATGAAGTCATGAGGATCAATACTACCAATTTTTAAGTATAGGATACCCATTAGAGCTAATTTAAGATAAAATTGTTCTTTTTATAAAATGCAATCTTCTCTACTACTTCCTGCTTCCAATTCTATCAATAACAATGATTTAGATTTTTTTTTAAATCTTACAATCATTGTATAATTTTAAAAATATTTTAAAGTACATGGAAAATAAATAATTGATTTTTATATTATTTTCATGATATTATCTGAAAATATTTATTGTTATACAATCAAAATTCAGCTATTGTTCTTAATGCTGATTTTATAAGCACTTTTTCCCATATTCCTTTTTTGTTTCCCAAAGATGATTATAGAAAAAGTAGATAAGGAAAAATAACCTGAAAAGAAAATATCTAAGATATTGTTTTATTAGTACAAATTTTAAGAGACATTTGCACATACTATTCCTTAAATTTAAGTACACAAAAGCATTTTGGTATAAGTACACAAATATATGGCACCTCCATCAGCTTTTTGAAATACATGTTATTTCCATCTGTTTTCTCATCTGTGACTCCCATCAGATCAGTTCAGTTCAGTTGCTCAGTCGTGTCGGACTCTTTGCGACCCCATGAATTGCAGCACGCTGGGCCTCCCTCTCCATCACCAACTCCCGGAGTTCACTCAGACTCTCGTCCATCGAGTCAGTGATGCCATCCAGCTATCTCATCCTCGGTCGTCCCCTTCTCCTCCTGCCCCCAATCCCTCCCAGCATCAAAGTCTTTTCCCATAAGCTCCCATAAACTGTACTTACTAAATATCAGTAACATGGCAGACATCTATAGACCTTTAAGTGGTATAATTTTTATACGATTATTTCTATTTTTTTATCTTTTGGCCACACCATGCAGCATGAGAGATATTATTTCCCTGACCAGGGATCAAACTCAGGTACCCTGTTTTGCAAGCGTGGAGTCTTAACCATAGTGCCACCAGGGAAATCTCTTCCATGACTATTTTTATGGTCAGATATCTAAGGTCATTAAGTCTATTTGCAGGCTTTTTGAACACTTGATTTCTGACTTACCTTTCTCTGATGTTATTTACTTAAGTACAAATACTGATCTTAATTTTAGAGACTGATAATAAAGCACCACAGTTAATCACATGCCAAATTTCTAAAGATGCTTATGGGGAAATTGTACTTTTTTATAGATATTGCATTACTTTGTTTAGAACCAATAATTTTTTTTCTGTTAAATAACTTTTTTTTCTCTTGCTAAATCCTTTGGCATGGAAACACAACAGGCACAGTAAAAAAAAAAAAACAACAACAACTAGCCTACCCTAACCATTACTCTTCTTGGAAATTTAATAAGCATTTAAACATTTCTAGTCTCTTTCTTTGATTCAGTGAATTATTGGACTGAATTGTCTCAAAGATTTTAAGCTTTAAATTTCTAACAGTCTAGCTTTCTGTTTCACATATACAGTTAATTAGAAGTTATATAAAAGCAATTTTGGTCAGATGAGAAAGGATTCATTTTGGTTAAGCAGGTGATCACTGGCAGAAGGTTAAAATGGAGCTTGTTGCTGTTGTTCAGTTGCTAAATCTGGACAACTAGTGTCTGACTCTTTGTGACCCCAGGGACTGAAACATACCAGACTCTGTGTCCTCTACTATCTCCCAGAGTTTGCTCAGACTCATGTAGATTGAGTTGGTGATGATATCCAGCCATCCCATCCTCTGCTACTTTCTTCTTTTCCCTTCAGTCTTTCCCAGCATCAGGGTCTTTTCCAGTGGTTTGGCTATTCTCATCAGACGACCAAAGAATTATAGGAGCTTCAGGTTCAGCATCAGTCCTTTCAGTGAATATTCAGGGTTGATTTCCTTTAGAATTGACTGGTTTGATCTTGCTGTCCAAGGGACTCTCAAGAGTCTCTCAAATACCACAGTTCAGAAGCATCTATTCTTTGGCACTCGCCTTTTTCATGGCCCAACTCTCACATCTGTACATGAACACTGAAAATAAACATAGCATTGACTATACGGATCTTTGTAAGGAAAGTGATGTCTCTGCTTTTTAATATGGCTTATCATGGCTTTCCTTCCAATCACCAAGTGTCTTTTAATTTCATGGCTGTAGTCACTGTCTGCAGTGATTTGGGAGCCCAAGAAAATACAATCTGTCATCATTTCCACTTTTTCCCCTTCTATGTGTATGAACTGTTGGGACCAGATGCTCCGATCTTAGATTTGTAATGTTGAATTTCAAGCCAGCTTTTTCATTCTTCTCTTTCACCCTCATCGAGAAGCTCTTTAGTTACTCTTCCTTTTTTTAATCAGAGTGGTATCATCTGCATATCTGAGGTTGTTGATATTTTCCCCTGAAATCTTGATTCCAGCTTGTGATTCATGCAGCCCAGTGTTTCACATGATGTACTCTGCATATAAGTTAAATAAGTAGGGTGACAATATACAGCCTTTCCCAATTTTGAACTAGTCAGTTGTTTCATGTCTAGTTCTAACTGTTCCTTTCTGGCCTGCATACAAGTTTCTCAGGAGACAGGTAAGGTAGTCTGCTGCTCACATTTCTTTAAGAATTTTCATTTGTTGTGATTTGCACAGTCAAAACCTTTAGGGTAGTCAGTGAAGCAAAACTAAAGGCTTTTGGGCAATTCCCTTGCTTTCTCGATGAGAAATGGAGCCTAGAGGTATTAACTAGAAATAATTACACTAAGCTTCCACACTGGGTCATGGTTATTATATAAATTATCTGTGATTACATTTCCTCTATACCCCAAGTTTGTTCATAATCTATTCCCTGTGAAAGACAGTGCTCAAAATCCTGGCCTTCTAGTTCTCTGGGAAATTTTATTCTGATAGCTTTATTTTACATTTCATCAACTTTTCCTATGGCCAAAGTCATACCATAAAACTGCCATCTTGGATACTCCTCTACCCCTAAAACATAACAAACATCTCAATGCAATCTCCAGCTTTTCATTTTCCTTCTCATTTATTACTCCAGCAACTGTTCTCTGTATATTTTGGTTCCTAACACAGTATCTCATTGGGAATTCTATCCCTCCCATTTGTGGGCCTAAATTCTCCAGTGAAACCGAAAACCTGGAAAAATGTAGTGGTGGCTTTCTTCATGCCTGGTCTTGGGTTGCAGAGCCTTGGATTGGCACCTCAGTACTAGACAGTGAGAGTACTAATCACTTATAGTCCTGTGCATCAGTGATGCTTTTGACAGCTTGGGCAATCAATTACTCATGTCAGTATTTTTCAGCTTTGTGAAACTTCCCATTTCTCCCATCAGCAGAAATTTAAATTTTCTGTTCAGACAGAAAAGAATTGATCAGTATCTCAAATTCCAACTACTAATCTGTGTGTGCCTGCTAGGTTGCTTCAGTTCTATCTAACTGCTTGTGACTCCATGGACTTTAGCCTGCCTGGCTCCTCTGTCCATGGAATTCTCCAGCAAGAATACTAGTGTGGGTTGCCCTCCTCCAGGGGATCTTCCCGAAACAGGGATTCAACTATGTCTCTTAAGTCTCCTGTACTGTCAAGTGAGTTCTTTGCTGCTGAGTCACCTGGGAAGCCCTTAACTACCAAACTACAAACTAGTATAAGTTCCCACTCTTTCCCTATTCTTTCTGCCACAGTACCGTAGTTGTCATTCTTCCCTTCTTAAATCAATCTTAAAGTTGGCCTCTAAACAGTTTTATTATATTTCCCACTATAGTCAGTATCTTCTGATTTTTCAACTGTATTATCTTTGTCCATATGTATTTATACATCTTAGAAACACTTGAGTATGAACAGAAAATGTCCTTTTTTAAAGGACATTTAAAGAATTAGCTATAATTCTATTTTTTTGCATTTTGCAGTCTAACTCTGTAAATAAGTTTTTAAAATCTTTGTTTCTATTTCATCGTCTCTCATGTCTACACCTAAGGGTTCAGTTCAATCGCTCAGTCATGTCCGACTCTTTGTGACCCCATGGATTGCAGCACCCCAGGCCTCCCCGTCCATCACCAACTCCCGGAGTTCACTCAATCTCATGTCCATTAAGTCGGTGATGCCATCCAGCCATCTCGTCCTCTGTCATCCCCTTCTCTTCCTGCTTTCAATCTTTCCCAACATCAGGGTTTTTTCAAATGTGTCAGTTTTTTGCATTAGGTGGTCACAGTATTGGAGTTTCAGCTTCAGCATCAGTCTTTCTAATGAATATTCAGGACCAATTTCCTTTAAGATGGACTGGCTGGATCTCCTTGCTGTCCAAGGGACTCTTGCCCAGAATGCTACTGGAGATCAGTGGAGAAATAACTCCGGAAAGAATGAAGGGATGGAGCCAAAGCAAAAACAACACCCAGTTGTGGATGTGACTCATGATGGAAGTAAAGTCCGATGCTGTAAAGTGCAATATGGCAAAGGAACCTGGAATATTAGGTTCATGAATTCAGGCAAATTGGAGATGGTCAAACAGGAGATGGCAAGAGTGAACATCAACATTTTAGGAAACAGTGAACTAAAATGGACAGGAATGGGTGAATTTAACACAGATGACCGTTATATCTACTACTGTGGGCAGGAATCCCTTAGAAGAAATGGAGTAGCCATCATGGTCAACAAAAGAGTTCATAATGCCATACACCTAACAGTTTATGTGAAACCACCTTGGCAAATGGCATCAGTGATTTCCAAGACACTGCAGTCAATGGCCATGCCTTAGTCTTCTTGCTTAACCTCTCACTACCTTTCTGAATAAGTAACAATCTCTTTTTAAACACTATCTTCTCATCAAATTTTATTGTACTTTCTCCAGGTATTTTTCATACTTTCTCAATTCTTTCCAGTGGTCTGTACCATCTTTGAATGTTGAATTTCCTCATGACTTTCTTTTTCCTCAATTCAATTTTCAATTTACTCTTCCTCATATATTACCAGAGCTCACCAAAGCCTATAAATATGTATTTCTAATACCCTTTTTTGAGCTTTAAATATGTGCATATATTTATTAAGGATCTGTTTATCTATCTATCTATTTGTTTATCTATCATCTACCATCTCCTTAGACCACAATTTAAACTCAAAAGCAGAATATCTGTCCATCTGGACCAATTATCCATTCCCCACAAGGTGCCAGATTTGTGAATTTCTTCTAGAATAGCAATCTTGTCCCCTCTCTAACCTCTCAATCACTCTCTGATTAAAGAAGAAATTATCTGATTGAGTTTTGAAAAAAAGCAGAGCATGCTTAGCTCAGTCCCCCTCACCTCATACCATAACTACTTCATCAGTAGTTGCCTTTTATTTAATCTTATGGAGTACTCAATCACTTCAATTAGAAAGATAAGAGATAGAAGTGGATCTCATCTTCTTTCTCCTCATGCTCTTCACCCTTACACATCCAATCGACCTTGTACTTCTCCAAACTCTCAGTGTTACTGTTCTGTTTCTGCCTTCTCTCTTTCCTGATTACTCCACTGGCATTCTCTCCTCACTTCTTATATTGTATACAGCTCCAATTATCCTTTAAAATGCATAGCTATTAATGTTACCATATCACTTAAAAAAAATACTTTCAGTATTTGTAGTTATCTACAAGAAAAAAAATCCAAACTTTTAATCTGTCTAAAAATTGGTGTACAATTGGATCCTTGTACTTCCCTTTCTTACTCACTATCCACCAGCTTGTTCTTTAAGAATTAGCAGTAGTCTTCTCAGAATTCTTCAGCATGCTATATATTTTTACCAACTCAGAATTTTTATGCATCCTGTTCCTTTTCTCTGAAACAATCTCAACTTTCTTCATTTGAACCCATTCACTTGGATACTATCTATTATTCTTTCGGATTTTAGTTTTTAGTTAATAGCTAATTCTCAGGAAGTGAGTGAAAGTCACTCAGACATGTCCTGCTCTTTGTGGCCCCATAGACTATACAGTCTGTGGAATTCTCTAGGCCAGAATACAGGAGTGGATAGCTGTTCCCTTCTCCAGGGGGATTCTCATGAAAGTGGTTTATTGATTACTGAAATAGAATAGGTAAACAATCGTATGCCCTGTATTGTGCTCTGTATTGCATTCTGTGTTTTACAGCATATAATGGAAATTCTGACTCTAAGTTAACTATTTATAATGATATCTGTAGTGTTGCCTTCCTTATTAGACTATAAACCTATAAGGGCAGGGGCTATCTTTTCTCAGGGCCATGATGGACTCTCCAACATATTGAGTTCAGTGGGTATTTGCTTAATAAATCAATAGCCAACAAAGAAGTAGAAATTTCCCAGAAAATTATGACACAAAGAAGGCAAGGAAAATATGGAAATATGAATGGTGACTTTGCATCTGGTGGAATATAAGTAAGACAGCAAGTATGAATATCAGTGGGGTTGAAACAGCATAAAATAGAAATTTTGTGGCCACTGGAATATTTAAATGATGTACAGTTAAAATGTTTCTCTCTTTTCAGACTAATGTAATTATGAAATTTAATATAAATGATAGTATCCCATCCAACTACATAATAAAACCATGATCTGAAGTTCCATTTTTGACTTAATAGAATAACTCTTATCAGTTATTTAAAGTTGAATATTTATTGTTGGATCTGAAAAATATTTGAGTTCTAAGGAAGAACAAAATAAAAATTATTACATTATTTTTTATTTATTTTTGGAGCACTTGTAGTTTTAATGTAAATATTGATTTTGCCTTAATTTTATTGTCAATATATAAAAGATTAATAGATTGATACATATCACATTATTGTTGTGAAAGGCATTTTGCTTTCCTTTGTTAATTAACTCAGGAAGAACATCTTAAAACAGACAGGTTAAAGTTTGACTATCTGCTGCTGCTGCTGCGTCGCTTCAGTCGTGTCTGACTCTGTGCGACCCCATAGATGGCAGCCCACCAGGCTCCTGCATCCCTGGGATTCTCCAGGCAAGAACACTGGAGTGGGTTGCCATTTCCTTCTCTACCTTATTTTAAATTTATTTGTCTCTTCTTGGGTGTTCCTAATTATTATCCATAAATAATTACTACTATTAGCAGTATTGCTATTACTACTGTTGAGGGACCTGGTAGACTAGAGTCCATAGGGTCACATACAGTTGGACATGGCTGAAGTAACTTAGCACTCATGCATATATTTATATACCGCTACTGATTAATATATACATACATTGTTGTTGTTCAGTTGCCCAGTCATGTCCGACTCTGGGCAATCCCATGGACTGTAGTACTCCAGGCCTTTCAGTCCCTCACCAACTCCCAAAGCTTTCCCAAGTTCATGTCCATTGCATCAGTGATGCCATCCAGTCATTTCATCCTCTGATGCCCTCTTTTCCTCCTGCTCTCAGTCTCTCTCAGCATCAGGGACTTTTCCAGTGAGTCAACTGTTCACATTCGATGACCAAAATACTGGAGTTTCATCTTTAGCATCAGTGCTCCCACAAGTATTCATGGTTTATCTCCCTTAATTAAGATTGACTGGTTTGATCTCCTGCTGTCCAAGGAACTCTCAGGAGTCTTCCCTTAGCACCACAGTTTAAAGGCACTTTTAAAAAGTTCAGTTCTTTGGTACTTCAAATAATTGTATATATATATATAATGTGTGTATATATATATATATATATAATGTGTGTATATATATATATATATAATGTGTGTATATATATATATATATATATAATTATCGTGCACTTACATCCTAGGGCATATTTACACAAACTTTAGCAAGTAGGTCTTGAGATACTATTATTTCCTCCCTTTTCATATAGGAAAATGAAAAACAGAGGAGATTATGTGGCTTGACCAGACCTTACTGCCAGTTTGCCAGCGCTGCTTTACAAACTCAGGAATGTGGCTGCAGAGCCCATGCTGTTTAGCACTATTTTATAATTCTCAGGCACTGTACTGCCAGCTCTGCTATCATCTGTTCCAGTCCTGCTTCCACAGTCAGTCCTGATGGAGCTACAGCAACAGCTGTGCTGTGTCCAATAGGAAGAGCACATGACTTGGAATCCGACAGACCTAAATGGAAAGAATAAATCCTCCCCACTGTGCCTTCAGGGTGCCATGGGCTTCTCTGAGGCCTAGTCTTCCCATCTGACAAGAGGAAGTAGTAGCATCAAATCTACATAGCCCAAAGCTTTATCTTAAAGAAGGAATGAGATAGTTAATATAAAAGTTTTTGTAAGCCACTCTATAAACGTAAGCAATACTGATATATAACTCATTTGCATTAGCACCTTGCTGTTATAGTGAACAATGAGAACTAGCTGGATTCCCGCTTTGAAACATAGCTTATAACTCTGTGACCATTAGTTATCCTATCAAATCCATTATCTGCGAAACAGAAATAAAAATTGCTCGTCTCATACATTAAAGTATTCTAGATATTTGTAAGATGGTTTATACATGCCAGGAGACATGTATTGATTCCTCAGTAAGTGTGAGTTCCCTAATACTTTCCCTCAGTGCCCTAGGATTCAATAACCCAAGATGAGATTTTTGGCTTCCTTTTTATGTTTGCTTAGTTTTCTCAATTCTTTTTTTATCTCTTAGGCCCTAGAGCTTGGATTATTTTAGCCAAATTATAGTTCTCTCTTTTCCAACTTTGGAATGATTGAACTGGACTGATCTCTTTACAAGATTCTTGCTTTTAGTTTGGCCAAAAAATTTGTTCAGGTTTTTCGGCAAGATGCTATGAAAAACCCAAATGAACTTTTTTTGCCAACCCAATACTTTGTTCTTCCTGATTATACATCACTGCTTTATAAATTCTGTTTAGGATTATGATTTAACCCACTTTTGAGATGGGAAAAGAGTGGAAACAGTGGCTGGCTTTATTTTCTGGGCTCCAAAATCACTGCAGATGGTAAAGGAGCCATGAAATTAAAAGACACTTACTCCTAGGAAGGAAAGTTATGACCAACCTAGACAGCATATTAAAAAGCAGAGACACTCCTTTGCTAACAAATGTCCATCGAGTCAAGGTTATGGTTTTCTAGGTAGTCATGTATGGATGTGAGAGTTGGACTATGAAGAAAGCTGGGCATCGAAGAATTGATGCTTTTGAACTGTGGTGTTGGAGAAGACTCTTGCGAGTCCCTTGGACTGCAAGGAGATCCAACCAGTCCATCCTAAAGGAGATCAGTCCTGGGTGTTCATTGGAAGGACTGAGGCTAAAGCTGAAACTCCAGTACTTTGGCCACTTTATATGAAGATCTGACTCATTTGAAAAGACTCTGATGCTGGGAAAGATTGAAAGCAGGAGGAAATGGGGACGACAGAGGATGAGATGGCTGGATGGCATCACCAACTCAATGGACGTGGGTGTGGGTGGATTCTGGCAATTGATGATGGACAGGGAGGCCTGNCTTTATATGAAGATCTGACTCATTTGAAAAGACTCTGATGCTGGGAAAGATTGAAAGCAGGAGGAAATGGGGACGACAGAGGATGAGATGGCTGGATGGCATCACCAACTCAATGGACGTGGGTGTGGGTGGATTCTGGCAATTGATGATGGACAGGGAGGCCTGGTGTGCTGCAGTCCATGGGGTCACAAAGAGTCAGACACCACTGAGTGACTGAACTGAACTGACAGAGTGCAATGATATCATTACTCTGCATAATTTATTTAGAGTGTCCCAAAATATCATTTTCTAAAACTGCCATTGAACTTACTTACCTACTAATTTAAGTCTTTCAAAGGTGGTGGAACATCTGGATGCTCCTTTTCCATTCGATTATTGCAGCGGCAGATGTACCATTGCTAGAAGGGCACCATGAATTCTTTGCCTGCCCTTTTCACTGTCAAAGCTTTGTGATCTTGGAGTTGCAGAACTTTTCCATCTCTTTTAATTGATGAAGACATTCTTTATTCTAGGAATATAACTTGTCATCTATACACCTAATGATTTTGTTACAATTGTCAAGAAGTTTCAGTTATCCCCTTTGTTTATCAACACGAAGTTCCCCATGTTTCTTTGTACACTTTGTTAAGGTAGAATTTGGGGAAAGGGTTCTTCATGATTCTTTGTATCTGCCTGTTTATCTCTTCAGCTTGGGGGACAGCTAACAGTTTTCACCATGACCTGAACCCTCTAATGGAACTAAGAAAAGTTGTTGATTTTCACCTTGTTCAGTCTGTTTTTTTCCCTTGTTGTGAGAATGAGGGTAATGACATCCAAGCTCCACTGTTATTAAAATACTATTTTGTTTAACCATTCTTCTACTGGAGGGCATATGGGCTGTTTCTAGCTTTTGGCTATTATAAATAAACCTACAGACATTTATGTGTACATTTTTGTATGACTGTAAGCCTTCACTTTTCTCAGATAAATACCGAGGAGTGCAATTACTGGGTCTTACGGCAGCTGCATATTTCTTATTAACAACAATTACAAATTATTTTTAAAAATGTCTTTGCCATTTTGCCATTTTACATCCTCACCTCCAGTGTGTGAGTGATCCAGTTTCTCCATGTTCTCATTAGGATTTGATGTTTTCATTATTTTTTAAAACCATTCTATTAGGTATTTAGTGATATCATACTGTGGTTTTGATTTACATTTCCTTGTGGCTAATAATATTAACAACTTTTTGTGTGTTTATTTGTTATCTGTATATCCTCTTCAGTGAAATGCCTCTTTATGCCTTTAGCTCATTTGGTAATTGTACTGTTTATTTTTTTGCAATTGACTTTGAGAATTCTTTATATATTCTAGATATTAGTTCCTTGTTGGATACATGTTTGCAGGTCTCACAATCTATAGCTTATCTTTTTATCCTCTTGCCAGGGTCTTTGCAACACAAAAGCTTTCAATTTTGAGAAACTCTAATTTTTCAATTTTCCTCCAATAGAATGTATTTTCAGTGTCGGTTCTAAGAACTCTTTGCCTAGTCCTAGCCTCCAGAAATTTTCTATTTCTGGGTTCTCTATTCTGAACTACTGACATGAATCTATCCTCTGCTCTGGTGTACTGTCTTGATTGTTTTACCTATATAGTAGCCTTACTATCAGAGTGATTCTTTCTACTTTATTTTTCTTTGTCAAGATTGTTTATCTTTTTACAAGTTTCAAAAGTAAAAAAAAAAAGGCACTCTTGTAAAGTATTTCAAACAACAATAGATTCATATATTTTGGGAGGAGTATATTTTAGTAACTTTTAAAGAAAAATTCCCTTTTCAGTCACAGAGGAGGGTATATATTTGTTTCCCAAATGTTTATCCTTGGTGATGGGCTTGATGCTTCTAGCTCTATATAATGGCTGAAATGACCAATGCTTTACATTGTGTAACTGAAAAGACTTGAACCAAAAAAGTGGTCCCAGGTGGATTTCTCACTTTGTATGGTAAGGTCATGCTGCTCTGCTTCATCTCAGCAACATAGAATGGCCACGGGCCTAATCTATTGTGTGGTGTGATTGGGAAGAAGCTTGGAGCAATTTTGAAAAAGCAGCCTTTTGAACAGTGTTATTCCTAGATACTTAGAGAGGGAATTAACCTTAGCCCCATGTGTTTGATTTCTCTGGTGTCAGAAGGACTCATGTTACACTGATGTCCACACAAATTTGCAGATAAAGTGATTAAACAGAAGTGTTCCTGAATTATCATTTCCAGAACTGTATCAAATTATTATACACAGGATATTCCTAGTGCCAGGAAATAACACATCTCTCTTCAGCTTGTTTCAAGCTGGAATTATGTCTCATTGGCTAACAGGGACTAAATGACCCTCTTACTGATCCATATTTGGAACTCTTTGGCAGGAACATTGCTTCATTAAGGGGCATTGCATCCTAGAGTAGGCAGCATTTCGTATAGTGGATATTGGAGGAAAATAACACTTTCTGTGCAGGCAATTTGGGGAGATTTTATGAAAAATAATAGTTTCAATAAAAGCCCAAATACATTCCCTCTGCTACATCATTTGGCTTCACAAACAGTATATGAAAAGACAGGGAAATATGCCTTAGAGGAAAAAGTTATGTAAAAGTGGAATCAAGAAATTTAAACTAATTATTTCTGTTAAATAATTGTAGACAGAAAGACACTTGAGAAGGTATCAACTTGATCTGCATTTTTCAAACTGAGATATATGTAGGAAAGTTACTAATAGAAGAGAATGTCATTGACTTTTATCACTCAGAATCCTTTTCGCACCATTTCATTTGGAGAGATACTTCTCTGCTCATTTAAATCATGGGATTCTGGTAGAGACTACTGATCACAATGCTCTTTATCCTGGACAATATTACCCAGTTAGGTCAGTCACAGAATTTCAGGCCCCACCCACAACAATATTTCCAATATGAGCCAGATTGATCAGGCTCATTTTCTGGGACTTTCAGCTGAGACTGACCCATAAATATCTGACAGGTAAGTCTGTATACTTGGAGTTGGTATGCTAGACTCTTAGGGAAAGTAAGTCTGAAAAAATGAAAGAGACATGATTCTTTGGATCTATTTTTCCCCTGAGATTAGTCATACCTCATTTTATTTTTTGTTTGGTTAGTCTAGCCAAGAAATGTTTTTAAGGAGTGCTCCTCAAAAAAAGCTCTTAGAATCCCTTTAAATAATGAAGCCACACTTGTCAAATGGGTTGGACCTGCTGCAAATCAGCTGTAAAGAAATTGATCCCGTGGTCACCAGGGAGGTTTCAGACTCAAACATCACATCATAAATCTCACTACTTTAATCTTTCCTTGAGTTGAAAACCAGATGTCCAGGAGTCCTAGGATATGAAGACTGAGCTTTCCCAGTCCAGCTGTTAATCAACTGTAGTTCCACATCACTAATATTTTATTTTAAAAGACTTTATCCTGTTTGCACCTGTCATATAATTCTATGACAGTTTGTCTCTGATCTTGTAGGGGAAATTGTGGAACAGATTGCTGGGTGTTGGTTTCAGCGCTGGTGTTCTAGGGATGGAACTCCGTTCCAGAACTTTTTGTCCTGGTCTTGACATGCTTAGCATCTTATTCAATAACCACAAGAATAAACATGTAACTCTCTTATTCTAAAGCATTACCTATGTGGTCAAAATGTGTTTTGAGAAGCACTGATGAGGGTAAAGGAGGAGAGTAGTTGCAGGTCAGATACAAATATTAGATACTTTTTTTCAGCTATTGTATTATTTTAAAAAACATTTTCTTTTAGAACTGTTTCAGATTTACAGAGAAATTAGACAGATGGTTTTGAGAGTTTCCATACTTTCTAGGCTTAGTTAACCCTTTTAGTAGCATCTGATTTAGTGTGGTACTTTTGTTATCGTTAATGAATCAATATTTATAAATTATTATTAGCTAAAATTAAGAATTTATTGTGGCCTCTGATTTTTTCCTAATGTACTTTTACTATCCCAAGCTCTCAATCATGATAGCACATTACATTCAGTCATGCATCATCTTAAACTACCCTTGAATGTGACCATTTCTCAGCCTTATTTTATTTTGATGATCTTTACTGTTTCGAGGTGTGCTTGCCAGATATTTTCTGATATGTTTCTTTACTGAGATGTATATGATGTTTTTCTTACAATAAGACAAAAGTTGTATGTTTTTTTTGAAGACCACAGAATTAAATGCCATTCTCATCATATTATGCCATAATTACACACTGCCAATATGACTTAACACTATTTATGTTAACCTTGCATCTGGCTGAGGTAGAGTTTATCAGATACCTCCATTGTAAATTTAATCTTTTCCCTTCATTTCCATGCAAACAAGTATAGTCAATTTATTTTGGCAACAGAGCAAAAACAATTCAATGGAAATCTTATAATCTTTACAGTGAATGGTGAGGATTTGCATTTATCTGGCTGAGTTTGACTGTAATGTTTTCATAGCTACATGTGCTAGAGGCTTCAAATTAATTTAAGTATCTTTGCTTCCATGTCCCCTTTGACTTTGGGTTTCCTTAAAAAAACTGCTCCTAGGAGGGATTTTGAGTCTTGTCTTTCAGCTATAACCCACTGTTAGAATGGAGCCCTGTTGGTGTGGTGGATAGGTATAGGAAAGGGATGTATTCTATAATCTTTTGATTAAATCTCTATTTTTGTGATCTTGTGTCTCCGTGCTGTAACCTTCATAAATGTTTCTGTAGTAGTATAGCTTTTTTAAAAAAAATTCTCCCTTAGATGAGATAGGAAATTAGAGGAGACTGGAGTCTGAATAAATCATGTTCCCAAACTGGTTAATTTCTTAATTTTTTTCCTCCTTGGATAATAGACAGTACTTACAGAGAACATTGTGAGAGCATCTGACAGTAATTTCCCTTCTCTCTTCCATATCAGAGTCACAGGGGATCTTTTTAGTATATTACCTTAAAGAACTCCTAGAAGAAAACATAGAACACACTCTGACATAAATGACAGCAACATTTTTGATACATCTCCCAAAATAATGGAAATATAAACCAAAATTAAAAAACAGGACTTATTTAAAAACTATTGCACAGCAAAGGAAATGATAAGTAAAACAAAAAGACAACCCACTGATTGGGAGAAAATATTTGCAAATGATGTGACCGATAGATTAGTCTTCAAATTTTACAAACAGCTTAAGATACTTAACAGAATCAAAACAAACAACCCACTCAAAAAATGAGCAGAAGATCTCAATAGACATTTTTCCAAAGAGTACATACAGATGGTCAACAGGCATATGAAAAGATGTTTGGCATTGCTAGTTATTAGAGAAATGCACATCAAAAGTTCAATGAGATATCACCTCACACCCGTCAGAATGGTTATCATCAAAAATCCACAAACAATAAATGATGGAGAGGGTTTGGAGAGAAGGGAAACCTCTTACACTGTTGGTGGGAATGTAAATTGGTACAGCCACTATGGAGAACTGTAGGGAGGTTCCTTAAAAAAAAAAAAAAAATAGAGTACCACATGACCTTGAAATCCCACTGCTGGGCATATATCTGAAGAAAAACGTGATCCAAAAGGACACATGTACCCCAGTGTTCATTGCAGCACTGCTTAGAATAGCCAAGACATGGAGACAATCTAAATGCCCATCAACAGAGGGATGGATAAAAATGATGTGCAATAGAATACTATTCAGCCATTAAAAAGAATGAAATAATGGCATTTCCAGTAACATGGATGGACCTAGAGAGGGTCATACGGAGTGAAATAAGTCAGACAGAGAAGGATAGATATAGTATGATACCCTGTATATGTGGAATCTAAGAAGAAATGAAACAAATGAACCTACATTCGAAACAAAAAAAAAGACCCACAGACTTAGGAAATGAACTTATGATTGCCTGGGGATACTTAGGGAGTTTGCGAAGGTCATGTACACATTGCAATACTCAAAATGGATAACCAACAAGGACCTCTTGGACATGGAACTCTACTCAGTGTTATGTGCCAGCCTGGATGGGGAAGAGGTTTGGGGGAGAATGGATATATGTATATGTATGGCTGAGTCCCTTTGCTGTTCACCTGAAACTATCGCAACATTGTTAATTTCAGCTATACCCCAAAACAAAACAAAAAGTTTGAATTCTGAGAAACAAACAAGCAAAAAGTCATTTTATTTATATTATTAGGCATACAAATAAAAATTCCTATATGCATATTAAAAGACAAAACAAAACATAATAGACTTGCAAAGTGTGGGGTTCTTTCCAAGATTATGGACCCCAGGTTTTTTATTGATGTGCTAGTGCATCTGTTAGTCGCTCAGCCATGCCCAACTCTTTGTGACCACATGGACGGTAGTCGGCCAGGCTCCTCTGTCCGTGAAATTCTCCAGGCAAGAATACTGGAGCGAGTAGCCATTCCCTTCTCCAGGGGATCTTCATCACCCAGGGACTGAACCTGGGTCTCTGCATTGCAGGCATATTTTTTACTGTCTGTGCCCCAGAGAAGACCAGTCCACACTTAGCTTCCAGCAATTCTTCAAAATGACAATGAAAGCATTTCTGTATGTGTATGCTTTCTCTCTTGATTTGCTTGGTCTCTGAATTTCATAGTGGCAGTTTGCCTTGTAATCTTGCTTATCTGATAATTCAGTAAAGGTCATTAATTTTCATTTTGTTCTTCTCTTTCTTGTTTTAAGGATGGCAGTGACAACTTCAAAGCTCTTCTTGATGAGAATGTAGCTGAAATCAGAAGTAGCAAGCCATTACATTTTTAAGTTCAAGAATAATAAATTGATTTCTTTTAAGGATTTGGTGTTTATACTGACATTCCTAATTTGTTTTTATTCTTACCAGTGCATCAATTGTATTTATATTAAAGTTATCACAGATAACTGTGATATCTAAATGAGCTATTTTTTCCTTTAGTTTTTGCTAAAGCATACCTCATCATATTTTATTTAATGCTAGATACTGTATAAGAAAAATCAGAGAAGCTCTGGATGGTGTTTTATTCCTCAAAAATGGTTAAATATTTTTCTGGAGGGCAAATAGAATAGAGGATAATTCCCCTAATTCCACAGAGGATTCATTTTAAGCTTTTTTTTTTTTTTTCAGAAAGAAAACATTCAAGTTTGGCTTTACTTCTAAATCATCCCTTACCCCTGAACTATGCTCCTCTGAGGTCTTAACTACAAGTCAGAGTTGTTTTTTGTGTTCTTTTTCTTGGCAGCTCTTGAACTCCAACCTGTTTCCCTAGTATGGCACTGCTGATGAAATCTCTGAACTTCTTTAGCTTCCCAGCTGCTAGTTTCTGTACAAATTATTGTAGTATCTTTCTGAGCATGTTCATCTTAGGACTTGACAAATACCTCAGGGGGCTTGCACTCCAACACTTGAGTTCACTTCTTTCTATGGCTCTTACCTCTCCTGAGAGATTTTGTCCAACAAGTCTTTGAAGTCCAACAACACTTTGAAATTTTCAAATTCCAATCTCAGAATTAGCATAAAAGTCAATTACTTTAACTGGAGTCCCAAATATTTCCATTATTTTTATTTTCTTGAGCTGTATCAATATATGTCTGTATTTGAAAGGATATTCAACCATATTTTGCATGATATTTTATGGTCTTAAAAAAACATCTTACACAAAATATGGAAAGTGTGTACACAACAGTAATCAAGAGAAATGCTTGTTAATTCCAGTATTTTTAAAAAACATTTAAGCAATAATAGATCTGTTAATATTTTTAAATAAACTTTATTGCTTTGAGTTTTCTATTAATTAGGGCTTATTTAAATCCTGTGATATTTTGAGGATTCCACTTTTAAAAAAATGTAATATTAGCAAACTGAGAAATAGTTACCCTAAAAGCTTATATATGTAGCACCTTTGAAATAAGGATTATAAACAGATAAAAAGAGAGTTTTGAAAAAAGTATTTTTGCTATACTATTTCCAGGTGATACTGTATAGTTTAGTGTAGTGGAATAGTGTGAAGGTAGGTAAGTGGGAAAAAATGTCAGTTCAATACCACTTACCTATTAAATTCATTTTCTTTCCTTAAATTCATTCAGTTAAAAAAAAAAGACCCATGAATCTAATCTGTATTAGATTAATTTTACATATTAAGCTTTATTTAGAAACCAATTTAGACTGTATACATTACTAGTAATAATATAAATTTATTTGAGATTTATTTATTTATACATGTCTTATAATGGTTAACTAATTTATTTTAAATATATATGTGGATAAAGAGAAGAGGGAGAGAGAAAGAGAGAAAATTTAGAGAACGTGCTTTAGCCATAATAACATGGCTGAAAGAAACCCATTTCAGTTAAAATAAATTATTAAATTATGTCTCCTGCACAGGAAAAATCAGTTACATCTTTTAGAATTCAGTGTTTGGTGACCGATTAAGCTTTTCTCTGATTTCAAGATTCTATCTGTAAATGGTATAGCATTATCTACGTTTCTTACATCACCTTGAATGTTAAGAAAACTTATTTGAAGAAATATCTCTAATCATCACACGCAAAAATATTTATACATTCCATAATCAATGTGTCCAAATATTTATTTTAAGTAAAGTTTAGTCTAAATTCCACATTTTACAGGCCTACTTATTACTATTTTAAAAACGAACTACTATAATTTGTTATTGCACAGTATTTACATACACACAAATTATTGCAGACATGAACTACTCCTTTTTCTGTAGCTGGATCATTTTCTGAAACAAAGGTCAGTAATTTCCCATAATTAGATGCTATGAAGAATAGTATTAAGTTATGGCAATTTTAGCAGGCATTTTCTTCTTCCTAAATAGTTAATTGAGGATAATTGAAGAAAGCAAAGGAATGTCCTTGGTGAGTGTTAGTTGGAATATTACTTGATAGGAATGAAGCCTACTGTGGAAAATTCTGAAAGAGATGGGAATACCAGACCACCTGACCTGCCTCTTGAGAAACCTATAGGCAGGTCAGGAAGAACTGCACATGGAACAACAGACTAGTTCTAAATAGGAAAAGGAGTGTGTCAAGGCTGTATATTGTCACCCTGCTTATTTAACTTCTATACAGAGTACATCATGAGAAACGCTGGGCTGGAAGAAGCACAAGCTGGAATCAAGATTGCTGGGAGAAATATCAATAACCTCAGATATGTAGATGACACCACCCTTATGGTGGAAAGTGAAGAGGAACTAAAAAGCCTCTTGATGAAAGTAAAAGAGGAGAGCGAAAAAGTTGGCTTAAAGCTCAACATTCAGAAAATGAAGATCATGACATCTGGTCCCATCACTTCATGGGAAATAGATGGGGAAACAGTGGAAACAATGTCAGACTTTATTTTTCTGGACTCCAAAATCACTGCAGATGGTGACTGCAACCACAAAATTAAAAGACGCTTACTCCTTGGAAGGAAAGTTATGACCAATCTAGATAGCATATTGAAAAGCAGAGACATTACTTTGCTGAAAAAAGGTCCATCTGGTCAAGGTTATGGTTTTTCCTGTGGTCACATATGGTTGTGAGAGTTGGACTGTGAAGAAAGCTGAGCGCCAAAGAATTGAAGCTTTTGAACTGTCGTGTTGGAGAATACTCTTGAGAGTCCCTTGGACTGCAAGGAGATCCAATCAGTCCATTCCAAAGATGATCAGCCCTGGGATTTCTTTGGAAGGACTGATGCTAAAGCTAAAACTCCAGTACTTTGGCCACCTCATGTGAAGAATTGACTCATTGGAAAAGACTCTGATGCTGGGAGGAACTGGGGGCAGGAGGAGAAGGGGACGACAGAGGATGAGATGGCTGGATGGCATCACCGATTTGATGGGCATGAGTCTGGGTGAACTCTGGGAGTTGGTGATGGACAGGGAGGCCTGGCGTGCTGCAATTCATGGGGTCACAAAGAGTCGGACACGACTGAGCGACTGAAGTGAATTGAACTGAACTGAAGGCAACATAAAACCTGCAAAAGAATAATACAAAATTAAAGAACATTCTGTAGAAGTTCAAAGTGAAAACTAAAATGATTAGATATTAACATTCTCTGTTATGTCTTTCAGAAAATATTCCATATTCACTTCAGTAACAACAAGCTTAAAAAGAAGCTTAACTAAGAACTTATTAGAGGTATTACTTCTCTTTTTCCTTTTATTATAATTATTACTTTCATCATTTATTTTAATTACTAGATTTCAAATAATAAAACAGGTATAGAAAATTAACTTGATAACAGAAGAGTAAGAATTTTTCACAAAGGCTTAAATACACAAACATACTAGTACACACATACACATTTTCACATACCCACATACAATATATTTTTTAACTCATCAAACAGAATCAATCAATTTTAATATTGTCAATTTAATATTTAATGTTAAATTAAATGTTTAATATTTAATTTGGTTTTTGTGCTTTTTCATTTTGTTTAACAAATATAAAGCATTGGACATGGTTAACGCTCTATGTGAATAATGTCTCCATTGAATGCAATTTTAAGTATGATTAAGCTGTCTATATCCCTAAGGGCAACAAATATTATGAGGTTTGCATGTACATTTTCAATATAATTTTTTGATTTCTCATATATAATATATAATATTTGCTTTTTCAGTTTATGGAAATTTTACCAGAGTTTATTATTCTTTTATTTCACTAACTATACTTTTTCTGAGATTTACCTGTATTGAGGGAGGCAGTCAGACAGACAGACAGATAGATATATCTCATTCATCCCTATTTCTGGTTGTAGTTTTCACTCTGACATTTCCAGCCTATATCTTTTATATTATGTATTATGGCTCTCACTTTAACAGAATAAATCTAGAATTTTTCATGTAAACTTTGCATTAACATGCTTTAATTGGTGAGTTTATTCAGTTTACATGATTCCTTACAATTTTTTAAAAAATCTTTTTTTGTGAGTTTTATTTACAACATATTTCATTTTATTTTTCTTATCCCTTTTTTATTGAATTGGTATTCTTTAATTTTATTTTCTCACAAGTTGAAAACTTATTTATTCTATACTTTTTAAGAACCTATGATGAAATATTTAGTTTGTATTTTATACATGTCTATATTCATCTCTTTATTATAGTAGAAAATTAATTGATCTTTTGTAGTTTATACTTAAAGAACCCTGGTGGTGGTGGTTTAGTTGCTAAGTCATGTCTGACTCTTGTGACCCCATGGACTATAGCCTGCCAGGCTCCTCTGCCCATGACAAGGATACTGGAATAGGTTGCTATTTCCTTCTCCAGAGAATCTTCCTGACCCAGGAATTGAACCTGGGTCTCTCACAATGAAGGCAAATTGTTTACCTACCGAACTACAAAGGAAGCCCCCAAGGACTTTATTGTTTCATAAATTCCCTGAAAGTTTTCTTTCATATTTTCATGTGATATTTTTATTCATCTTTTTTGGCTCTTTTAGTTTCTAGATGAAAAATAAAATTATTTATAATCATCTGGCTAAAATGATTTATCTATTTATTTATCAATATAATTTTGTTTATAATCTTTTTCCCCATGTACTTTGTTTTCTTGCCAAGTCCTTCATTTTCCCCAATTTCTTAAATTATAGTTCAGTTTGGTATAGAATACTTGATTGACAATATTTTTACTATGTACTTCAAAGATATTATTCTTTTTTCCTTCAATTAACCTTAGGATGAGAAGTATGCTTAATTTTCATTGGTGTATTTTTGGGCCACTTAGATTTTAAATTTGATAGCCTTTCTTTTTTTAAGTTTCTCAAATCTCTTTTATTTATTTATTTAAATTTATCCATTTTAATTGGAGGCTAAGTACTTTACAATATTGTATTGGTTTTGCCATACATTGGCATGAATCAGCCATGGGTGTACATGTGTTCCCTATCCTGAAACCCCCTCCCACCTCCCTCCTCATCCCATCCCTCAGGGTCATCCCAGCACACCAGCCCTGAGTGTCCTGTCTCATGCATCGAACCTGGACTGGTGATCTGTTTCACATGTGGTAATATACACGTTTCAATGCTGTTCTCTCAAATTATCCCACCCTCGCCTTTTCCCACAGAGTCCAAAAGTCTGTTCTTTACATCTGTGTCTCTTTTGCTGTCTCACATATAGGATCATTGTTACCATCTTTCTAAATTCCATATATATGTGTTAGTATACTGTACTGGTGTTTTTCTTTCTGGCTTACTTCATTCTGTATAATAGGCTCCAGTTCCTTTTAAAAGCTAATCTTAACTTTTATTCTTAAACTTTGAGATTCCACAGTTTCATAGAAATATGTTTAAGATTTATTTTTTCAATCTAAGGATTTAGGTATTTTAATTCTGGGAATTGTTGGCTATTGTCTCATTAAAAATTGCCTCTTTTGCACTCTTCCCCTCCATTGCTCTTCTACTCCTCTATTCACTACTCTGCTAATTCAAATAAATCTACACTGGATCCTCTAAGTGTATCATGTTGTCTGTCAAATATTAAATCAAATGTATATGGTAATTTGCTTATTGAGATTTATTATGATTTAATTTTTGTTTTTAAGAATTCATCTGATTTTTTCTTAAAGCCTGCTTTTCTTGTTGTAAAGTATTGATCCTCTTCTGTATTATCTCATTTTATCTTCTTGAATATTTGTAACATAATATATAGTCAATTTGGAGAAGGCAATGGCACCCCACTCCAGTACTCTTGCCTGGAAAATACTATGGACGGAGGAGCCTGGTAGGCTGCAGTCCATGGGGTTGCCAAGAGTGGGACACGACTGAGCGAATTCACTTTCACTTAGCTTCATATAGTCAATTAAAGTTTTCTTTCAGTTCAGTTCAGTCACTCAGTTGTGTCCGACTCTTTGTGACCCCAATGAATTGTGGCATCCCAGGCCTCCCTGTTCATCACCAACTCCCGGAGTTCACTCAGACTCACATCCATCGAGTCGGTGATGCCATCCAGCCATCTCATCCTCTGTCATCCCCTTCTCCTCCTGCCCCCAATCTCTCCCAACATCAGAGTCTTTTCCAAAGTTTTCTTTGAATTGTTCCAATATATCTAGTTCCTTGACTTACAGTTCTCTCATTGTGGATCTATCAGCAGTCAGTCACCTTTCATTGAACTTCATTATAAATTTTATAATTTAATTTTTTGAGTATCCTCTATAGGATAAATCTGGACTATGAAAAGTACTAGGAATTATAGGGACTGCACCATTGGACCATTTTTCATACTGCTGCCATGTCCTTATATTTCATCAGTTTGGAGCAAGGTATACCATCCGTTTATATATGCAGGCTTCTTGTTCTGCAGAGGTAGTGTGAATGTAGCCTCAAAACTTTACCCAGTACAACTTCAGATACTTGTTTCTTCCTGTTCAGAATCTGGAGCAGTAAACCTAAGTGAGTAGGTAAAAAATGCTATTTGACATAGTAAATATCAATGACTCTTGGATCTGTACATGATATTGAGGGATTTTGTTTTTGATTTTCAGCCTTTTGTAAACTGTTCAAATCCTAGGTATAATTCCTTTGTACCAGATTGAAATTCTTCCATCATCAATCCTATGATTTACTTGCCTTCAACCTCCTTTCAACAACCAAAAAGCTATTGATTGCTATTCTATTCAGGAGTTAACTATATTTATTTGAATAAAGATGAAGAATCATCCTTTATTTAAATCTGACAATTAAATAGAAGCAAAGTTCACAAATTTCTGCTATTTTATATATAAACATAGAATTTTTATGCATTTATTTGAACAACTTTAGGTGCAAACAATTAGCTGGAAATCTTCTTATCCACAATGAATATATAAATTTTAGTTATGTATATAATTATGCATATATCATTAATTAATTTTCAGGGGGGTTTTGGCAAAGAAAACTTTGCTTTCACCATGATATTTACACAGAACACAAATGTATGGAAAGGGACCAAATATGAGAACACATATTGAAAACAAATGTGTATTCATATTTAGTTATGATTTAGTATCTTAGATTTGTTTATAAGGTCAATTAGATGAAATCTGATTTAATAACTAGCTCTTAAATTAATAGACATTTAAGCAATGAAGACTCTAAACCTATTTGCTTCAGGGTCAGCCAGATACATCATCTATCTTTTTCATCAAAAAGAATACAGTCCTTCTCATAGTATTTTTGATAAGAACAATCCTAATGTTTGTTATTATCAAGAAATGGAGGAGAAATCAGAGAAATAAGATATTCCTTATAGTTGTCTACCAATTAAGATTTAGTCAATTTGCAACACAGGACTATATATGTTAGGCCATGAGCTCATCCCATTTCCCATTAAACCATAAATAAATAGATTAACAAGTAAATTTACCTAATTTTGCTGGATAGTTTTATTGTTAATATGTTTCACTTTGAAGAGAAGTTTTTGTTTTTTTTTAAATTTTCATGATTCTTAGAAATGACCTTAAGACATTGGTTTTGAAGTGAACTACATATCAATTCTCTTTTGAAACAGTTGGTCAATTAGCATGACTTAAAGTCAAGAATAATCATGAGTCATAATTTACAGAGTAAGAATGTAGGGAAGAAATGATTACTTATATATAAAACTTTTAAGATTTAGCACTTCCAAAAATATGTGGTGTTCAAGTATATAAACTTTATAAATTTAAAGCTTTACATTTCCCTTCAGTTCAGTTCAGTTCAGTTCAGTTGCTCAGTCGTGTTCTACTCTTAGCGACCCCATGAATCACAGCACTCCAGGACTCCTGTCCATCATCAACTCTAAGAGTTCACTCAAACTCATGTCCATAGAGTTGGTGATGCCATCCAGACATCTCATCCTCTGTCATCCCTTTCTCCTCCTGCCCCCAACCCCTCCCAGCATCAGGGTATTTTCCAATGAGTCAACTCTTTGCATGAGGTGGCCATATATTGGAGTTTCAGCTTCAGCCTCAGTCCTTCCAGTGAACACCCAGGACTAATCTCCTTTAGGATGAATTGACTGGATCTCTGAAGTCCAAGGGACTCTCAAAAGTCTTCTTCAGCACCACAGTTCAAAAGCATCAATTCTTCAGTGCTCAGCTTTCTTTGTAGTCAAACNTCAGCTTCAGCCTCAGTCCTTCCAGTGAACACCCAGGACTAATCTCCTTTAGGATGAATTGACTGGATCTCTGAAGTCCAAGGGACTCTCAAAAGTCTTCTTCAGCACCACAGTTCAAAAGCATCAATTCTTCAGTGCTCAGCTTTCTTTGTAGTCAAACTCTCACATCCATTCATGACAACTGGAAAAACCATAGACTTGACTAGACGGATCTTTGTTGGCAAAGTAATATCTCTGCTTTTCAATATGCTATCTAGGTTGGTCATAACTTTACTTCTAAGGAGTAAGCATCTTTTAATTTCATGGCTGCAATCACCATCTGCAGTGATTTTGGAGCCCCAAAAAAGTTTGACACTGTTTCCACTGTTTCTCCATCTATTTCCCATGAAGTGATGGGACCAGATGACATGATCTTTGTTTTCTGAATGCTGAGCTTTAAGCCAACTTTTTCACTCTCCTCTTTCACTTTCAGCCAGAGGCTTTTTAGTTCCTCTTCACTTTCTGCCATAAGGGTGGTGTCATCTGCATACCTGAGGTTACTGATATTTCTCCTGGCAATCTTGATTTCAGCTTGTGCTTCCTCCAGC
>SJYA01000718.1:586376-681163 GCA_006410615.1 Neotragus moschatus | reverse complement strand
ATGAGTCATAATTTACAGAGTAAGAATGTAGGGAAGAAATGATTACTTATATATAAAACTTTTAAGATTTAGCACTTCCAAAAATATGTGGTGTTCAAGTATATAAACTTTATAAATTTAAAGCTTTACATTTCCCTTCAGTTCAGTTCAGTTCAGTTCAGTTGCTCAGTCGTGTTCTACTCTTAGCGACCCCATGAATCACAGCACTCCAGGACTCCTGTCCATCATCAACTCTAAGAGTTCACTCAAACTCATGTCCATAGAGTTGGTGATGCCATCCAGACATCTCATCCTCTGTCATCCCTTTCTCCTCCTGCCCCCAACCCCTCCCAGCATCAGGGTATTTTCCAATGAGTCAACTCTTTGCATGAGGTGGCCATATATTGGAGTTTCAGCTTCAGCCTCAGTCCTTCCAGTGAACACCCAGGACTAATCTCCTTTAGGATGAATTGACTGGATCTCTGAAGTCCAAGGGACTCTCAAAAGTCTTCTTCAGCACCACAGTTCAAAAGCATCAATTCTTCAGTGCTCAGCTTTCTTTGTAGTCAAACTCTCACATCCATTCATGACAACTGGAAAAACCATAGACTTGACTAGACGGATCTTTGTTGGCAAAGTAATATCTCTGCTTTTCAATATGCTATCTAGGTTGGTCATAACTTTACTTCTAAGGAGTAAGCATCTTTTAATTTCATGGCTGCAATCACCATCTGCAGTGATTTTGGAGCCCCAAAAAAGTTTGACACTGTTTCCACTGTTTCTCCATCTATTTCCCATGAAGTGATGGGACCAGATGACATGATCTTTGTTTTCTGAATGCTGAGCTTTAAGCCAACTTTTTCACTCTCCTCTTTCACTTTCAGCCAGAGGCTTTTTAGTTCCTCTTCACTTTCTGCCATAAGGGTGGTGTCATCTGCATACCTGAGGTTACTGATATTTCTCCTGGCAATCTTGATTTCAGCTTGTGCTTCCTCCAGCCCAGCGTTTCTCATGAGGTATTCTGCATAAAGGACAGAAGTGGTATGGACCTAACAGAAGCAGAAGATATTAAGAAGAGGTGGTAAGAATACACAGAAGAACTGTATAAAAAAGATCTTCACTACCCAGATAATCATGATGGTGTGATCACTCACCTAGAGCCAGACATCCTGGAATGTGAAGTCAAGTGGGTCTTAGAAAACATCACTACAAGCAAAGCTAATGGAGGTGATGGAATTCCAGTTGAGCTATTTCAAATCCTGAAAGATAATGCTGTGAAAGTGCTGCACTCAATATGCCAGCAAATTTGGAAAATTCAGCAGTGGCTACAGGATTGGAAAAGGTCAGTTTTCATTCCAGTCTCAAAGAAAGGCAATATCAAAGAATGCTCAAAGTACCGCACAATTACATTTCCCTTAGTAATATAAATTAAGTTATAAGATACCGATTAGATATTCAGTTCACTTCAGTCACTAATTTGTGTTTGACTCTTTGTGACCCCATGAATCGCAGCATGCCAGGCCTCCCTTTCCATCACCAACTCCCAGAGTTCACTCAAACTTATGTCCATCGAGTTGGTGATGCCATCCAGCCATCTCATCCTCTGTAGTCCCCTTCTCCTCTGGCCCCCAATCCCTCCCAGCATCAGAGTCTTTTCCAATGAGTCAACTGTTTGCATGAGGTGTCCATTAAGTTGGGGCAAATATTTAAAGGTTGGATTAAAATGGCTAAGTCAGTTAATGTAGTCAACAAAATATTTTTTGAGGAACTAGACTGTATAAAATTTGTGGCATTAATTGGGGATACCAATTTTTGAGACATAACTCCTGTTCTAATGAGATGAATTCTACTGGAAAGAAGCTCTTTGAGGAAGTATTAATTAATAAATACTTATTGTATTTAAGATAATAATAAACAATAAATTAATTACTAGAATAAAATGAAGAAGGATATGAGAAAACCAATGAGGTGATATGTGAAATGAGATGTGTAGGGGCATATGGACTGAAAAGAAGTGAAGGAAAGAGAAAGAATTATTGTACAATTAAAAAAATGAGAGATTAAATAAACAAGAAATGAAACCAAGTGTAGGATAATAAAACAGTAAAAATCATCAAAATGTGAATCAAGTTTCCTAAACAATTATTTATTCTCTAAAATTTTAATTTTTATTATATGAGACTTTAATATGGGATATTACTAGCCAAACCATAAGTCATTTTTTACCAATATTTTGAAAGAATTGTCACTATTATTTTGTAAAGCAATACTGTATTTAACATTGAGAATCTCTGATGTTCTAAAGGTTTACAGATGTAAAACTCTTGTCAAATAGTACTATTTCTTTTGTCTTTTATAAATATTTTAGATCCAAAGTTGTGATTTGGGAGTAGTATACGTATCAAAAAGAAGGAATTCTTATATAAAAGCAGAAGAAACAAAAAAGTTAAGCAATCTCAACAGTCTGACATAGATATGGGTTTTTTGTGGAGTTTTAAATTTTTATCCCCCTTGAAAAAATAATGTAGTACAATCTTCTCAGTTCTCTCCATGGGGATAATTTTTAAACTGAATGAAATATACAATAAGAAGCATCAAATACAAATGTCAGAAATTTTTGAAATATAAATATCAAAAAGCTCTCAAGACAGTGAAGAAGCAAAGGCAAAATCTAGAAGAATATAAGTCCACAGAGAGGTAGCCCAAGAATTCAAAAATGTTTTCTATGAAGCATAAAAGATTCTGACTTTTTTTTTTTTTTTTAACATATCAGTTAGTCAGTCAGTCAGTTCAGTTGCTCAGTTGTGTCTAACTCTTTGTGACCGCCATGGGCTGCAGCACACCAGGCCTCCCTGTCTATCACCAACTCCAGGAGTTTACTCAAACTCATGTCCATTGAATTCGTGATGCCATCCAACCATCTCATCCTTTGTCATCCCCTTCTCCTCCCACTTTCAATCCTTCCCAGTATCAGAATGTTTTCAAATAAGTCAGTTCTTCACATCAGGTGGCAAGAATATTGGACTTTCAGCTACGCTATCAGTCCTTCCAATGAATATTCAGGACCAATTTCCTTTAGGATTGATTGGTTAGATCTCCTTTGCTCTCCAAGGGACTCTCAACAGTCTTCTCCAACACCAAAGTTCAAAAGCATCAATTCTTCCTCACTCAGCTTTATTTATAGTTCAACTCTCACATCCTGGACTACTGGAAAAACCATAGCTTTTACTAAATGAAACTTTATTGGCCAAGTAATGTCTCTGCTTTTTAATATGCTGTCTAGGTTGGTCATAGCTTTTATTTCAAGGAGTAAGCATCCTTTAATTTCATGGCTGCAGTCACCATCTGCAATGATTTTGAAGCCCCCCCAAAATAAAGTCTCTCACTGTTTCCATTGTTTCCCCATATATTTGCCATGAAGTGATGGAACTAGATGCCATGATCTAGTTATAACATACAAGTCATCAAAAACAAACGCAAAGGCAAAGAAAGGGCTGGGAAAGCAAAACCTGAGAGAATTCAGAAATAGATCAACAGTGACTTCAGTTTTAAATTTATTAGGCACAGATTAAACACACACATTTTACCATGCTCATATAAATAAAAGAACAGCTTAAAATGTTTACAAGAAATTAGAAACTTTATGAAGTGACACAGATTTCTGTATATAAAGGCCAATAAAATTTCTTGAAAAAGTATGTCTGTACTTTAACCAATAGTAACAACAAAAAGAGGAAACAACTAGTTCCCAGAAGCTGATTTTAGATTTAAGAGCAGATTATGTATATCCGGAGAAAGAGTTAGCCAATTGGAAAACAGATCTGAAGAAGCACTCAAACTACAATATTGAGAGATAAGAATATTCAACTTAGAGAAGAGAGGATAAGAAAATAATAAATATGGTGAGACATTCTAAAGTACATATCGCTGGATTCTCAGAAAGCAAATAGAATACTTCAAAAGTAATGTTTGATGATAAAACAGTTGAACATTTTCCAGAATGAATGAAGTCAACAGTCCACAGATTTGAGAAGCTCAGTATATCCTTAGCAAGACAAGTAGGATAAAATACACTGGGAAAACTGTCTAGTATTTTCTCAAACTGAACATAAGGATACTCTATGGCCTAGTAATTTTGATCCTAGGTTATATCACAAACCTATATGCATATGTACACAAAATATATACAAGAATGCTAATCATATATTAATTTACACTTGTCTTAAACAGAAAGCAACCTAATGACTGTCACAGCACAAGTAAAGCATTGCCTATTTTTCAGTGACTTGAAAATAGAAAACTATATAGCAATGAAAAAGAACAAACTACTGCTCCCTGAGATATCTTTTATATATATAATATTGCACAAATAAAGACAATCATAAGGGGTATGCACCACATTATTCCACTTATACAAATTTTAAAACTGATACAATGTGTTAAAAGTCAGAATAATATCTATGTTTGGGGAAGGAGGTTGATTGGGAAGGAGGATAACAGAAGTTTCTAGTGTGCTATTAAAGCATTCGCTCAGTGGTGTCCAACTCATTGTGACCCCATGAACTGTAGCCTACCGGGCTCCTCCATCCGTGGCATTCTCTAGGCAAGAGTACTGGAGTGGGTTGCCATTTCCTTCTCCAGGATATCTTCCCAACCCAGGGATTGAACCCAGGTCTCCCGCATTGCAGGCAGACGCTTTCTTGTCTGAGCCACCAGGGAAGCTTGTGCTATTAAAGGTATATGCTTTGATCTGGGTGGTGAATAAATAAGCTTGTTTGCAACATTTTACAAAATTTTAGTATAAAATTTTAGTGGATTTAAAAAGCTATGTACTAAGGATTTGTGCATTATATTAAAAGTATGCTATATTTCATAAAATAAGACCTTGCCATTAAAATGTTACATCTATTGAGAAGAGGAGAAATGTATTTAGAACTTTGACCAAGAATGTGACTAAGGAGCATTTTCTTAAACAGGAAACAGAGCATTCATGATAGAAGAAATGGATAGATTTATCTACATCCAAATCGGGAGCTTCTTTTCATCCATAGTAATGAGTGAACAATTTGTATACATTATATACAGAATCTCTACTTACTAACAGGGATAGAAATAAAAGACAATCTATTTAAAAATTGGCAAAACTTTTGAATGAAAACTTCAAAAGAGAAAAAAATGTAGTTGATAATAGTATTGCGTGAAGATTGAGGGACATCTTCAATAAAGAGAAAATCTGGAAATTCCATGTGTTGGAAAATTTGTGGAACAATGGGAGTTTTCATTATCTACTGATTGGTATGTTCATTTCTATAACCATTTTGGAAAGCTCTTTAGGATTATTTGCTGAAGCTGAAGATGTGTATATCCTGTGCTGTGTGTGCTTAGTCACTCAGTTATATCCCACACTTTGTGACCCCATGGACTGTAACCCACCAGGCTCCTCTATCCATGGGGATTCTCCAGGCAAGAATACTGGAGTGGGTTGTCCTACCCTCCTCCAGGGGATCTGCTCAATCCAGAGATTGAATCCAGGTCTCCTACATTGCAAATGGCTTCTTTACAATTCTGAGCCCTCAAGGAAGCCCCCAAAATACTGGAGTGGGTAGTGTATCCCTTCTCAAGGAGACCATCCCAAACTAGGAATCAAACCGGGGTCTCCTGAATTGCAGACATGTTCTTTACCAGCTGAGCTACCAGGAAGCTCATGTACATCCCAAAAACAGATGACTCCACTTTTGAATGAATTACCAGTAAAGGCTCAGGAAGACCTGCGTACAGAGATGCTTGTAGCAGCATTGCTCTTCATTGTCCTAAACTAAAAACGACTGGTCATCTACATTAGAATGAATACATGAGTTCTGATTTATTTATAAAATATAAGTCTCTCTAGCAAGAAAGCTAAATGACCTTAGCTAAATCCAACACCATGGGTGAATCTTAAAATACTGAGCAAAAGAAGCTCACTAAAATGATATGCTGATATGATATGAATATCATTTGTTGACATAAAGTACACACACAGGACAAATTGCTCTATTTTGATGTACACATAGAAGGTAAAACTATAAAGAAAATCTTGGAAGTGATTACCAGAAAAGCCAAGGTCATATTAATCTCACAGAGACAGGGGAGAAATGTAATTATGAAGGAATACATGGAATTTATGAGAATGCTCTCTAATACAATCTGGATGATTATTTTATGGCTATTCACTATACCATACATTTATGTAATATTGTCATATTCGTATATCTATATCTATAGACATATGTTATTTTGTTGGTTACTTGAAAAGTTGTATCCAACTCTTGCAACCCCATGGACTATAGTTCACAAGGCTCCTCTGTCCATAGGATTTCTCAGGCAAGAATACTCAAGTGGCTAGCCATTCCTTCCCCAGGGCATCTTCCTGATCCAGGGATCAAATCTGAGTCTCTTGCATTGCAGGTTAATTCTTTACAGCTGAGTCACCAGGTAAGCCCCATTTATGCTATACTTCTAAACAAAAATGTTAAAAAATCACAAATATGCATGTAATGCAAATAGTGCGTGATGGATACTAGCCTTGCTAAGTTGATACACTAAATCCAATGGGCAAGAAATTCAATTCTGTGCTATGGAAACAAATCAGTTATGGTCCTGAATCTGATTATGTTTTTCATCCAAAAACATCCTGATGCTAAAATCAGTTTGATGTAAATAAAATTTGATTCAATTTGTTCTTTAAGATTTCAAAGGTAATGCAGAGTGATATTTTTTTCAATGTAGTTATATAAAAGTTATGGTTCTTATGAAATATAGCATAGAAATACAATGTATACATCAAATTGGAAAAGAAAAGCAGAATTAATTCAGAGAAGAAATATTTAACTTCCAAATTTCTCCTAATTTTTTTCCTTATTTTAAACTCTAACTTTTTAATATTACCCACTTCCTAAAACTAGGGTTATGTTAAAAAGGAGAGCAATGTACCAAGTTGAAAAAGAAGTTTCAGATTTATTTGTACTCATTTAACACATTTCAATTATTATTTAATATTTTGGAAATATATTCAAAATATTCAGTTGATTTACAGGTCATCCATTTCAGATTAGTTTCCAAAACATTTTCTATATAGTAGAAATTGCACTATGTAACTAAAATTATAAGCTGTTCCCTGGTGGCTAGATTGTAAATAATTTTCCAGCAATGCAGAAGACCTGGGTTCGATCCCTGGATGGGGAAGATCCCCTGGAGAAAGGAATGGTCATCCACTCCAGAACTCTTGCCTAGAAAATTTCATAGAGAGAGGAGTCTGGTGGGGTGTAGTCCAGGGGGTCACAAAGAGTTGGACACGACTACATTAAGATTATATAATAAAAATACAGAAGACTTTATCACCCCACATGAAATACATCATAATATATATCAACAACTCTAATTCTACTATCACGTGCATTATCAGTTCAGTTCAGTTCAGTTGCTTGGTTGTATCCAACTCTTTGTGATCCCATGAACTGCAGCACGCCAGGCCTCCCTGTCCATCACCAACTCCATAAGTTCACTCAAACCCATGTGCATTGAGTCGATGATGCCATTCAGCCATCTCATCCTCTGTTGTCCCCTTCTCCTCCTGCCCCCAATACTTCCCAGCCTTAGAGTCTTTTCCAGTGAGTCAGTTCTTCGCATGAGGTGGCCAAAGTTTTGGAGTTTCAGCTTCAGCATCAGTCCTTCCAATGAACACCCAGGACTGATCTCCTTTAGGATGGACTGGTTGGATCTCCTTGCAATCCATGGGACTCTTAACAGTCTTCTTCAACACCACAGTTCAAAAGCATTAATTCTTCAGTGCTCAGCTTTCTGTCCAACTCTCACATCCATACATGACCACTGGAAAAACTATAGCCTTGACTAGACAGACCTTTGTTGGCAAAGTAATGTCTCTGCTTTTAAATATGCTATCTAGGTTAGTCGTAACTTTCCTTCCAAGAAGTAAGCGTCTTTTAATTTCTTGGCTGCAGTCACCATCTGCAGTGATCTTGGAGCCCCCCAAAATGTTTCCCCATCTATTTGCCATGAAGTGATGGGACCAGATGCTATGATCTTCATTTTCTGAATTTTAAGCTTTAAGCCCACTTTTTCACTCTCCTCTTTCACTTTCATCAAGAGGCTTTTTAGTTCCTCTTCACTTTCTGCCATAAAGGTGGTGTCATCTGCATATCTGAGGTTATTGCATTACAAGTGGAGTTAAATCTCAAGATTTTCAAATTTGAGAAATAAATTATTAAACTACTGGGGAAAACAATATCAAATTCTGAGGCAGATTTATATTTTATTTTATATATTTTAAAATGAGTTTTTTAAATAATTGAAAGCTAAATTAAACTTAATGAAGCAATGGGGAGACAATTTATTATTATAATTATCATTAAACTATCATTTCATGACACATCTACTACTATGTTAACTAATAACACATCTAATCATATAATTATGCATAAATTCCTTTTTATGTTGTAGCAACCAGAGTTTCTTTTGAGAATCAACTTAAGGCTTTGTTTGCAGCACTGGAAGACTTAAGTTGTACATGATGAAACCAACTTACACACAGGCTAATTTGAGAGCTAGCATCACTTTCTAAACAATCTTGAAGCTCTTTTTATAGTCGTGAATTGCTTATTGAAAGCGAGAGGATTTCAAGCAGTCAAGAGTCTGGGTCATTTGTACTTAGTCACGTCTTATTCAGGTATTTAAATTTGTTTAGCTCTGGTTAGTTTGTGATGTGCTTTAATTTAGAGGAATAAATACTGGCCAGAGTTCTGAGCTTTAAGTACTGTCAAGGGACTGATTACAGTATATTGATCCATAACTGAACATATCTGCTGCTGCTAAGTCGCTTCAGTCATGTCCGACTCTATGCGACCCACAGACGGAATTCTCCAGGCAAGAACGCTGGAGTGGGTTGCCATTTCCTTTTCCAATGCATGAAAGTGAAAAGTGAAAGTGAAGTCGCTCAGTAAGTGTCCGACTCTTCGTGACCCCATGGACTACAGCCTACCAGGCTCCTCCGTCCATGGGATTTTCCAGGCAAGAGTACTGGAGTAGGGTGCCATTGCCTACTGAGCCACAATTCTAGTAAGGAGGCTACATTTTTAGTTCCGTTCTGATCATAGTCTGTTACTGGGATAGTGTATAAATTGCAACGCTGTTATTTGAGAATAATGATACAAAGCCATGGATAACACATGGTTTTCTTCCTTTCCCTTCACTAAGCTAAAAGTTTGGACAAACAAGGACACGATATTAATTTCATATATTTTCTGAAGGCAACTCTAAAAACAAAGGAACAGCTTTGGTGAAACAATAGGTTTAGCTAAAATGTTTGAAAATTACTCCTACAAAATGGATAGATTTAACTAGAGAATATTGTTTCTATCCTCTTTTTCAAAGATATTGATGGTCTTTGTTTTTTCTGTCACCATTGATGTTTCCTACTCTCTAAACTACCCCTGCCTCATGCAATAACATCTATATTCAACACATCATAATTTTTTACTTACCTGTGAATCCCATATAACTTTTAGATGTGGCTCAGTGGTTTCCCTATATTGTTGGAAAGTTCAGTATCAGAACCTTTTCACTTTGTACTTGATGGTATCTATGTCCATATTTCACCCTTGTCTCTACTTAAGCAATAGTCATGTGCTTTTGTATTTATTTTATTTGATAAAATGTTGAGAAACATTAAGGACTAACATAAGGAAAGAAGAATCCTGACTCAGAGTCTGTGACATATCAGTAAGGATTATTTTTAAATTTCAGACATATTCCCCGAAATGACAAAATAAAATACCCTGAATCTCACGTTTCAAAGCACAGAATGATTGAGTCATATTACCTATCCAATTTATATGTAGTAATTCAAAACAAAAGAGATGGACAAACAGTAGTCACTTTCTCCTAAGATTTCACTCAAAACTCAGTACTCTGGGGTAACCATGAGATAAGACAACATTTTTTTTCAATTAAGTTTCTTAAAAGCTGTTGACTATGCTAAAACTTTTGCATGGGTCAAAACAAACTGGAAAGTTCTTTAAGATATGGTAGTACCAGCACCTTACCTGCCTCCTCAGAAACTTGTATGCAGGTCAAGAAGCACAGTGAGAACTTGACATGGAACAGTGGACTGGTTCCAAATTGGAAAAAGAGCATGTCAAGGCTGTATATTTTCACCCTGCTTATTTAACTTCTATGCAGAGTACATCATGTGGAATGCCAGGCTGGATGAAACATAAGCTGGAATCAAGATTGTCGGGAGAAATATTAATAACCTCAGATTTGCAGATGACATCCTTATGGCAGAAATAGAAGTGGAACTAAAGAGTCTCTTGATGGAGGTGAAAGAAGAGAGTGAAAAAGCTGGCTTATAGCTCAACATTCAAAAAAACAATGATCATGGCATCCAGTCCCATCATTTCATGGAAAATAGATGGGGAAACAATGGAAACAGTGACAGATTTTATTTTCTTAGGCTCCAAAATTATTGCAGATGGTGACTGCAGAAATTAAAAGACGCTTACTCCTTGGAAGAAAAGCTATGACCAAACTAGACAGCATATTAAAAAGCAGAGACATCTCTTTCCCAGCAAAGATTGGTATAGTCAAAGCTATGGTTTTTCCAGTAGTCATGTATGAATGTGAGAGTAGAACCATAAAGAAAGTTGAGCGCCTAAGAACTGATGCTTTTGAACTGTGGTGTTGGAGAAGGCTCTTGAGAAGTCTCTTGGACTGCAAGGAGATCAAACCAGTCAATCCTAAAGGAAATCAACCCGGATTATTCTTTGGAAGAACTGATGCTGAATCTGAAGCTTCAATACTTTGGCCACCTGAAGAGAAGAGCCAACTCATTAGAAAAGACCCTGATGCTGGGAAAGACTGAAGGCAAAAGGAAAAGGGGGCTGTAGAGGATGAGACGATTAGATAGCATCACTGAGTCAATGGACATGAATTTGAGCAAATTCTGGGAGACATTGGAAGACAGATGAGCCTGGTGTGCTGCAGTCACAGTTTTCAAAAAACCCATCAGATTAACTTATTTTGATTTTTCCTAAAGATCTATGGTGAACTAACTTTTTTTCCCCTCTCTTTTTGAAATTTATTCTTTTTTTTTTTTACAGTTTGCTTATAATATATTAGCATTGTTCAATTTAATGAAACTTTCATTACAAGACGTAAAGACTGATATATTGTTTGATGGATTTGGTGCTGCATAAATAAATCAGTGATTCAGCAATATTATATTATTTTGAAATCCATTAGAACTTTTATGGAACTAGGGTATTATTCATCAAATTAATTTAACAAATTACTGAAAGGTGACATAGTAACTAATGGTGTACTAATTATAAAGAACAATTCTGCCTCCTCTGTTTTATTTAGTGACAAAAGATAGCACATCAATCATTTACAGACCTATGCTATTGTCCACCCAATGACTCATAAAAAAAGTGTAAATGGCTTAGTGAATCATCTCCTCTGTTCAAAAAAACAGTTTAAAACAGACATCATACTTTTTATGGATGAATCACTAGTGTTTCATTCAAGTAGAAATTGTGACAAAATCAAATCAACATACAGACCTTTGAATTAAAGAAAAATGCCTTGAATATAAGGGTTCCAAAAGTTGTTTAATGGCAATTTATATCCCCAAGTTCTTTATTTCTCTTTTTTCCCACTATTTCTTTTGCACATGTAAAGAATAACAAATATGTATGCCAACACACTCAATTTGGTTCAACAATAAACCATACATTTAAACCTTACATTTAAATCTTTACTCCATTTTAATTTAGTTGTTTTGAGTGCTATAAGATAGGGGCCCAGTTTCATTCTTTTGCATGTAAGCATTCTGTTTTCCCAGAATCATTTATTGAATGAACTTCCTGTTCTCCATTGAGTATTCTTGGCTCCTTTGTCAAGTACTAGTTGATCTTGACTATAAATGTATGGGTTCATTTCTGGGTACTTGATTCTGTTCCATTTGAGTATTTACTTGCTTTAATAATCTTTTTTCAAAGATATAAAATATTTTAATACACTTGCAAGGATCTAATACATTAAGCTCATGTGCTGTGCTGTGCTTAGTTGCTCAGCCATGTCTGATGCTTTACAACCCCATGGACTGCAGCTTGCTAGACTCCTCTGTCCATGGGGATTTGTATTTCTGCAGGCAAGAAAACTGGAGTGGGTTGCCATGCCCTTCTCCAGGGGATCTTCCCAGGGATTGGACCCAGATCTCTCCCACATTGCTGGTGGGTTCTTTACTTACTGAGCCATTAGGGAATTCCAAGAATACTAGTGTAGGTAGCCTATCCCTTCTCCAGGGTATCTACCTGACCCAGGAATTGAACCGGGGTCTCCTGCATTTCAGGCAGATTCTTTACCAGCTGAGCTACCAGAGAAACCCTCATTAAGCACATAACTTTAGAAAAATGATCATACAGAATTTTCTCTTTCTCTTATCACTGATTTTTTACTCAGCCATTAAAAAGAATACATTTGAATCAGTTCTAATGAGGTGGATGAAACTGGAGCCTATTATACAGAGTGAAGTAAGCCAGAAAGAAGAACACCAATACAGTATACTAACACATATATGTGGAATTCAGAACAATGGTAACGATAACCTTGTATGTGAGATAACAAAAGAGACACAGATGTATAGAACAGTCTTTTGGACTCTGTGGAAGAGGGAGAGGGTGGGATGATTTGGGAGAATGGCATTGAAATATGTATAATATCATGTATGAAACAAATCGCCAGTCCAGGTTCGATGCATGATACTGGATGCTTGGGGCTGGTGCACCAGGACGACCCAGAGGGATGGTACAGGGAGGGAGGAGGGAAGGGGGTTCAGGATGGGGAACACGTATATACTTGTGGTGGATTCATGTTGATGTATGGCAAAACCAATAGAATATTGTAAAGTAATTAACCTCCAATTAAAATAAATTTATATTAAAAAAGTACCAGTGGAGGCTACCTTCTCCATTTTCTAGATGATAATTCAAGCAGATTGGAAATTCTTCTTTTCTCTCTCCTTTAAAATCAACATTTTCCTTTAATCTGAATAACTTGAAAACATAGCACCTAAAAGGTTATAAAACCACCAGATATAAGGACAGTAAAATATTAAACATAGTTGGGAGTAAATTCCATTTAATCTTAAAATGTGTTCCTCTGTCCCACTGGGCATAAATGTAAGTTGCTCAGTCGTGTCCAACTCTTTGTGACCCCACGGACTATATAGTCCACCAGGATCCTTTGTCCATGGAATTCTCCAGGCAAGAATTCTGGAATGTGTAGTAGATCAAATACTGGATCTAACCCAGGTCTCCTGCATTGCAGGCAGATTCTTCAATGTCTGAGCCACCAGGGAAAACCATGAATTCTAATTAGTTCAAGAGAATTCAGCAGGTCTTTGATGTCTTTCAACAGATATCTTTATTTTTTTGTTCGTATTTAATCCAACTTTTAAAGTTTTTCTCTAGGAAGTTTTTGTCTTCCATAAATCATTACATCCCACCCATCAGTAAAAGTCTCAAGACCTATTTTGTGGTAATTTTATTTTTCTTATAGCCCACTTTTACTGCAAGTCTCCTTGTCTTAAATAATGTATTTCTATTTTTAAAGACTGGTTACAGATCAAGTCACTCTTCATTTAGAGTATTACTCAGCCATTAAAAAGAATACATTTGAATCAGTTCTAATGAGGTGGATGAAACTGGAGCCTATTATACAGAGTGAAGTAAGCCAGAAAGAAAAACACCAATACAGTATACTAATGCATATATATGGAATTTAGAAAGATGGTAACGATAACCCTGTATGCGAGACAGCAAAAGAGGCACAGATGTATAGAACAGTCTTTTGGACTCTGAGGGAGAGGGAGAGGATGGGATGATTTGGGAGAATGGCATTGAAACATGTATAATATCATATATGAAATGAGTCGCCAGCCCAGGTTCAATGCATGATACAGGATGCTTGGGGCTGGTGCACTGGGACGACCCAGAGGGATGGTACGGGGAGGGAGGTGGGAGAGGGGTTCAGGATGGGGAACACGTGTATACCTGTGGCAGATACATGTTGATATATGGCAAAACCAATACAATATTGTAATTAACCTCCAGTTAAAATAAATAAATTTATATTAAAAAAAAAGAAGTCAATTGACTTTTGATACTGAGCATCTCCAGTCTTTCTTACATCCCTATATGATGGAAACAGATGACTCTATGGTTGATTCCTTCATCTTGTAGACTTTATCTGTTTCACAGGAAATATTTATTCATTATTGGCACCAACAATGTATAGGATATCAGGCTTAATCCAATAGAGACACTTCTATATCTTGCTAGAGCTCACTTTAAGCTTTTCAAGGTATAAACCAAACACCATTATTATGTGTCTGAAAAGTATAATAAAAATATTTGAAATCTCTCTGAGCGATTCTCTGAAATGCATCTTCATAAGACCAAAATTTAAATAATTAGCACCTTTCAATACTTTCCTTCGGAGAAGGTGGTGGCACCCCACTCCAATACTGTGGCTTGGAAAATCCCATGGATGGAGCNCTGCGCTCAAGTGAGCCGGCTCCGCAGCCGCCTGCGCTCAAGTGAGCCGGCTCCGCAGCCGCCTGCGCTCAAGTGAGCCGGCTCCGCAGCCGCCTGCGCTCAAGTCTATTTTGGCTATTTCTATTGCTATTTTATAGTAGGTAAATTCATTTGAAAAAAGAGACAATCTGGGATACTGATGATGGTAGGGTTAAGATCATTAAAAATTTGTCATAGCTGTTATTGGAAAATTGAGAAACATGCTAAATAGAAATATAGAAGAGAACAATCAAATGTAATTGGAATCCAACTGAAGTTATAGAGCATAACTTGCTCTCTGTTTATGGAAGTATATTCTTTTGATAATGTCAATAGACAAAATGGCAAAACGATTTTACTAAAATGAATTTGCATATTATTAGAAACAGTTTTAAAAGTATACAGCAGCCATTACAACTGACTAACCAATATTTATTCCCCATGAAATAAATCAATAATAATAATTTCTTTATATTTGCTAGTGCTGAATTTAGAGATGGACAAATTTAACAACATGAAACTAAATATCTGGTTTGGACTTCTAAGGAGATAAATTAAATCTATGCTGTTGAACATAAAGAAAGGTGTTTTTTATTCTAGTTTCTGCTAGCAGACATCTATTCATGTCCATGAAGCAAGCCATCCTCCAAATTAATCTGTTTTATGGTGGTAGAGATAGAGAAATAATCTTGGCTCTTCAGAAAACTTTTTAGAAACCAAGTCAAACATCCTAAGAGCCTGGCCTAACTAAGTTTGTACTGCTTATTAAGTACTTTTTTAAAAAGTTATTATTATTTTCTTATTTTAAACGTAATTTAAGTTGAAATTTTCATTACCTATAGCTGAAATAATCTAATATAGAATATATATCTTGAAATATTTTTCAGATACTCATTATAAAATGTAAAGAGAAGAAATAAATATATTACAAAAGAAAACGTTTTGATTTAATGAAAATTAGGTTGTTATATTTACATATTTTAATTGAATTTACATTTAATCATCTTTATGTGTGCTCAGCCATGTCGGACTCTTTGCGACCTCCTCTGTCCATGGGATTCTCTAGGCAAGAATACTGGAGTGGGTTGCCGTTTCCTTCTCCAATCTTTATGTAGTTAATCATTTTATATGCAAACTATGGGCTCCTTTCAAGCAGAAAATTGCAAACAAGCAACCAGGATGACAGAGTCTATGGAATTCAAAACATCTGAGGATAAAACAGGAAATAGTCAATTGTATAAGCTCAGTTCAGTTCAATCGCTCAGTCGTGTCTGACTCTTTGTGACCCCATGGATTGCAACCCACCAGGCTTCCCTGTCCATCACCTCCCAGAGTTTATTCAAACTCATGTCCATTGAGTCAGTGATGCCATCCAACCATCTCATCCTCTGTCGTTCCCTTTCTCCTCCCAATCTTTGGCAGCATCATGGTCTTTTCTAGTGAGTCAATTCTTCATCAGGTGGCCAAAATATTGCAATTTCAGCTTCAGCATCTGTCCTTCCAATGAATATTCAGGACTGATTTCCTTTGTGATGGACTGGTTGGATTTCCTTGCAGTACAAGGGACTCTCAAGAGTCTTCTCCAATACCACAGTTCAAAAGCATCAATTCTTCGGCTCTCAGCTTTCTTTATAGTCCAACTCTCATCCATACATGACTACTGGAAAAACCATACCTCTGACTCTATGGACCTTTGTTGGCAAAGTAATGTCTCTGCTTTTTAAAATGCTGTCTAGGTTGATTATAGCTTTTCTTCCAAGGAGAAAGTGTGTTTTAATTTCATGGCTGCAATCATCATCTGCAGTGATTTTGGAGCCCCCAAAAATGAAGTCTGAGACTTTATTTTAATGGAAACAATATTTCCATTGTTTCTCCATCGATTTGCCATAAGCTAATGTTTGACTAAAAGTAATTTTAGGATGAGTATACATCTTGGGGCTTCCCTGGTAGCTCAGCCGGTTAGCCTGTAATGATGGAGACCTAGGTTGTAAGATTCCCTGGAGGAGGGCATGGCCATCCACTACAATTCTTACCTGGAGAATCCCCATGAACAGAGAAGCCTGGAAAGCTACAGTCAATGAGGTCTCAAAGCACTGGGCAGGAATGAGCAACCAAGCACACACACACATATAGATCCTGAACATGGTGTAACTGAAATAGCCTTTCAAATACAGAGTTTAAAAATTCAAAAACTACATCTGACAATGTGGCAAGAGACTTGCATTTGCTTCTGTCCCATGTTTAGCTTTTCTATCTAGTAGAAATTCTCCAAATAAAACATTACATTTAATTGTATTGGTCTGAATCTTTACAAGACTCTGGATTATAAATGGTTTACTAATTATAGGAGAGGGTTTACATTCTCCTAACTGCATTTCCTTTTATTCTCTCTTGACTTTAGGCAGTCTTAGCATATCTCATTGCTTTATTCTCAGAGTACATTAATCTCAACACTTTAAAAAATAAACACCTGCCAGACTCCTCACATTGATTGTACCTAAAGAAACTCTTCTAAAATTGTCCCTTTAAATATCTCTTATTCCTGGGTATAATTAGAAGAAAGAAAAAGTGAATACAAAGCTAAATTCAGTTCTTTTATTCGGATACAATAACCAAGTGCTCTAAATGTGTCCTTTAATTCCTTATTAAACCGATGATAAAAACTCTAGGAGAGCACATCATTTGGAAGCCAAGTCCTTTATCCTTCCTGAAGTATGTGCCTGGGTAGGAACCACACTAATTAAACTCAGAATTCATCACACTATGATTTCCTCAGTGAATGGAAAGGTGAAGTCTCAGCACAGTTTTACCAAGCCCCAAAGAAAAAAATCAGTGTTGAATGCAACTTCTTCCAGAATCATATGGTGCTCTTATATTCTAGAAAATCATTTAGGCTCAACAGGAAAACACTTTTAAATTGGAAAAGACTTTAGTTTTGAAACTTTCCCCTAGTTTTGTTTCCCATTTACATTCTGAGGTCACTTTCCCCCTGGTTTTTGTTTCCCATCTACATTCTGGGGTCACGAATGTCCCGTTCAGATGCTCTCCTTAGTGCTTGCCTGCATCCTGAGCACTGCCTGAAAGGAAATGTCAATCTCCTACTTGTTAAAATAATTATTTGTTCCCAATGGATATAAATTATTTGGTTAGTCCATAAGAAAAATAATCAACAGTCAGCAATTCTGATCTCTGTAAAACAGTATTTTCAGATGACTCCAACTAATATTATCAAAGTACTGAAAATTTCTTATCAGAAAAAATTATCTAATACAATCAGTAATATAAATTAATTTTCTATTTAATTTATAGTATGTTTCTGATATTTTAATTTTCCTGGATTTAGACTTATATGTATATAGAGTACTTTTGCCCAATATTATTTCTCCCTTTGCTAATTTCAGGAATTATTTTATTTTCATCTGAATTTGGTTAGGGAAAGAGTCTCTATGGATTTTCAAACAAGTTTTTAGAAACAAAGACATGCAACTTACCTGATTAGTTTGAAAAAAAAAAACAACAACTGAAAAGCATCAAGGAAGATGGACAGCTGCCATATTTTAGTACAAATCTTTGCAAAATTGGTGGAGAAGGTTGACAGAAAACTATAGTGAGCAAGGAAGATAGACAATGATGTAATTCTTCTATATGCTTCTATGTATTCCCATGAAGTGCTTTTTTCAACCAAAGCAGCTATTAAAACCAAGTAATAAAATTAACTGAACTAAGAATCAGACTTCTTGATGTTTTATCCCAGTATTTAATACTGAAGTAGGTTCAAACTCATTGCTCTCATTTAAATATTATTACTAGTAAAAAGAAAAGGGGTTTGTATCATTAATAAATTAATAAATGGCATAAAATTAAAAAAAAGAATTATTGGAATAAGGGAGCTTATATATTTGTGGCAGAAACTGGAGGAGTGATAATAGGTGAACCCAGAGTTGGAGCACTGTAAAAAGATGTCAGTTGAAGCACAGGCTGAAGAAGATGGGAAAGAAGCCACAAGACTGCAAGGACTTTGACAAGATTTCTGTTCCCAGAACTGCAAGTCAGAGGGATGGCTAAACCATCATGTCTGACCAGCACTACCTTAGTGTTAGACTTTTCACTTCTTCTTTCCTGATTTTGCTCAGGTTCTTCTTAATAAGAAGCTCTAACTTGTGCTAACACAAGGAAGGGGATTCCATGGAAAATATGTCTTGGCATTCCAAGTTGACTACTGACAATCCGCTGCAGGCCCAGAAGCCAGAAAATAGCATAGGAGGTCATGCAAACATTTTCATCTCCAAGGAACTATTGCCTTTTCTGGAAAAATCTAACAAAGTACATCCATCACTGAGATACCCAATACCTACAGTCATACACAGAAAGACATGCTCAGGTCAAAGACCTTGCCAATAAACTAAGTGACAGTGTTTTTCCTAGAAGTTTAGAGCATATTGATCATGTTGGCTCACAAGCATAGTTAGTAAAGTGATTGATAGGTACGTCAGGTCTAATAACAGGATATTTGTCTCACACTCTGAAAGAAAGTTGGTCTGCCTGATCAGCTTCTATATCAGTAATAAATCTCTTATCTGTCTGTTCACTTCTAAGGCCCTAATCTTTATAATAATAGTTAAGTACTGGGAATTTAAAACCTTTCCTCACTAGGTCTTTAAGGCATCTAACAATCATTGATATAAGTAAATATAAAAGACTATGGAATGACAAAAACAAGCAAACAAAACCAAACTTTTTTCAGCATGGAAAAGCTCTTTCCAAAGAAACATGATTTTTCTTACAAAATATTCAGTTCAGTTCAGTTCAGTCGCTCAGTTGTGTCCGACTCTTTGTGACCCCATGAATCGCAGCNATACAGCCTTGACGGACTCCTTTTCCTATTTGGAACCAGTCTGTTGTTCCATGTCCAGTTCGAACTGTTGCTTCCTGACCTGCATACAGATTTCTCAAGAGGCAGGTCAGGTGGTCTAGTATTCCCATCTCTCTCAGAGTTTTCCACAGTTTATTGTGATCCACACAGTGTAGGGGCATGATTATTATGCCAATTAATCTTATCATGGGGAGAAGACTCTCTATTTGTGAAACACAAAACAAATATGTGAAAATAAAATGTTCCATTTTGTGATTTTCAATATTTTAAAATAACTTAATGTTTTTCTTTAGAATATTATTTAAAAAATAAAATTTGTCACCATTTTTTGTACACTGAGTCTCTTCCTAGAAGATATATATTTTTCTCATTTCATGATTTTAGAAATATATATATATCTTACTGTAACCAAAATTTAAGGATTTTGAAGGATTGTGAATCTTATACCAATATTAAAAAAAAAAGAAAGAAAACCACAAGAGAGTAGACACTTAATAAGTGTTCATGAATGTGGTACTTGTCTTTAAAATTTCTATGTTGTTGCATGAATGGGAGGACATGAGAAAGTGAGGTTAAGAGAAACAGCAATTATTACAAGATTGTGAGGGCTGAGAATGATGTTCAAATGGACAATGAGGGGCCTCCCTAGTGGCTCAGCATTACGGGTCTGCCTGTAATGCAGGAGATGCAGGAGACCAGGGTTTGACCCCTGGGCAAACCAGCTCCAGTAATTTTGCCTAGAAAATCCCATGGACAGAGGAGCCTGGCAGGCTACAGTCCATGGGGTCACAAAAAAGCTGGACATGACTCACAGACTGAACAAAAAAATTAAAAAAAGGACAATGAAGATGGAGCAGATATGAATACAATGTCAGATACAAGGAAAGATCTCAGAACCTTGAAAATAAGCAAAATAGTATTAAATGTCTTGGTGAAGGATGAAATCAGTTGATGGCTTTGAGAAACAAAGTAAACAAACCATTTTCTTAAAGTGGACCATTTTTTAATTTGTATGAATTTGTTACAATACTTTTTCTGTTTCCTGTTTTTGTTTCAGAGATGAGACTGGTTATTGTATGGAGCTTAATAATCCCCTATATGAGAGCATAAATTAAAAAATACTGTTTCAGTTCAGTTCAGCCGCTCAGTCATGTCCGACTGTTTGCAAANAACCATTTTCTTAAAGTGGACCATTTTTTAATTTGTATGAATTTGTTACAATACTTTTTCTGTTTCCTGTTTTTGTTTCAGAGATGAGACTGGTTATTGTATGGAGCTTAATAATCCCCTATATGAGAGCATAAATTAAAAAATACTGTTTCAGTTCAGTTCAGCCGCTCAGTCATGTCCGACTGTTTGCAAACCCATGAATTGCAGCACGCCAGGCCTCCCTGTCCATCACCAACTCCCAGAGTTCACTCAAACTCACATCCATCGAGTCGATGATGCCATCCAGCCATCTCATCCTCTGTCATCCCCTTCTCCTCCTGCCCCCTCAATCCCTCTCAGCATCAGAGTCTTTTCCAATGTGTCAACTCTTCGCCAAAGTACGGGAGTTTCAGCTTCAGCATCATTCCTTCCAAAGAACACCCAGGACTGATCTCCTTTAGAATGGTCTGGTTGGATCTCCTTGCACTTGTTTAAAAAATGTTTTAAAATGTCTCAAGATATTTGGACCTAAATCTTGCTGAATTCTCTAAACATTAGAGAATTAGAAGACTTACACTGTATTTCATTAAACTTAGAATCATCTATATTTTAATATTTTTATTTTAGGTTTAGATTTATTAAAAAGAAAGCTGCAGAGATAATGCAATTACTATATACTCCATACTCAGTTTTTTAAAAATTAATATTATATTTTAGTATGGTACATCATCACAATTAATAAACAGATATCAATGTGTTATTAACTGAAATCCATCCTTTCAGATTTCTGTAGTTTTCCCCTCATCTCCTTACTCTTTCTCAGGATCTCATCTAGAATAATACATTACAGTGAGCTGTCTTGTCTACTTAGGCTCCTCTTGATTGTCAGAGTTTCTCATTTCCTTTAGTTTTGGTAGCCTTGATCATTTCAAAGATTACTGGTCAAGTATTTTACAGAGTTCAGGCTTGTTTGATTGTTTTCTCGTGGTAAGACTAGAGTAATATATACTTGAACATTAAAGAGAAGAAGAAAGCTTTAAAATTGTCACTCAAAAATTATTGTGACCTAGTAAACAAATGTAAATTTCTGGAAAATGAATAAAATTTATAATATGTTAATATGATACCAAAATATAGAGTTGACAGAGCAGATTTTCTAGCTTTTTGAAGCTTCAGTCTATGATCATAAATATAAGCAATATGTAAACTTGAGAAAATAAGATTGTTTCCTTTTTCTAAAATTTCTTTCAATCTACTAAATTCATCTTACAATCGACTAATTTGCCATGACTTGCAGTTTTCATAGACTGGGCTCATCTACTGCGTGTCACAGAGGAGATCAAATAGTCTTTTCTGTCCCTCAGAACTCTGGAAAGCATTTGATTGAATATCCCCAAAGACACAGAGGGAAGCTGAGCAAAACTTTTGGAGAGGTGGTATAATAATAACAGAAACTCCCTAAAGAATTTCCTTACGTTTGTTGGAAACACAAAAGGCTAAGTGAGAAGAAAATAAATACACGTTGCTGTGATTTTCATAGCGGTTATTACAGTTAAATTAGGTGTGAATCAAGAAAAAAAAAGTTAATTGAATGGATAAAGGTTGTACAATAAGTCACGAGTAAAGAGGAGAATAAAAACCAGGCATCTCTCTGCTGCAGTCACTAAAATATCCCACAGCTAGTTGATTTAGCAGTAACTGCATTCTCTTTAATGTTTCTTATTACATAGGTCTGCTTTTCACTATAAAAGAGAAAACGAGTGTAGGGAATTCAAGGCTATGTATAAATGATATTGGTTCTCATGTCTCTAGTGAATATGAAAAAATTGCAAGAATCATGTAAAAATGCCCTCTTTTCACGTGACTTGCACTGTAGCAGTCCCCATTGCACAGTCCTATGCTTCAACTAAAAGGTAATATTTCAGGGGTCATTTAAAAATGAAGATAGAAATAACAGATGCATCCTTCGCCCTGAGCTCTATTAGGAAATATGACTCAGAAGCACGTTTTCTTATTCTTCTGTTTGTCTAAAGAGGTGAACACACATCTGGAGAACATTTTCAAAAAGGGCAAATGTGGCAGGGATGTTATCAAATGACTGGAGCATGATCTAGACATGTGAGGAATTCTAATTCAGGTGTTCAGGGAATCTTAAAATTTCAGTTCTTCTTTGAAAGCCAAAACAGCAGCTCATTAGTGACTTTTTTTTTTTAATGCAAGAAAAGAGATGTGGGTTCAGGCTTTTTGGCACATATTATACAGTAGAGGTTGCCTGAAAAAAATAAAACATAAAAACTGGGCATCCAGGAAGCATGGCATGCTGCTCACCAACTACTCTTCTAGTTTGAAAATGACTGGCATGTATATCAGCCCTCTGGTTATACATTCACGGTAAGATGTACTGTTATGGTGCATGTGTGTACATGAACTGAGAAGGGGTAAAGTGAAGTGTAGGAAATAGACACAATGCTTTTTGTATTGGGAGCTGCCCAGATGGCACTAGCAGGGAAGACGTAAGAGGCCTGGGTTCAATCCCTGAGTTGGGAAGATCCTCTGGAGAAGGGCATGGCAGCACACTCCAGTATTTTTGCCTGGAGAATCCCATGGACAGGATCGTGGTGGGCTAAGTCCATGAGATTACAAAGAGTTAATACGACTGTGTGTCTGGCCAGTCTGGGAAAACATAAAAGTGAATTGTCAAAATGTAGATAAGAAATCTTTGCACCATTTATGCCACTAAATTTATCTACTCTTAATTCGTATAAATAAAATGAAGTTCTAGTCAAAATTTGGTTTGCTGACTTTGCTTGGCTAATTTTTAATAGGACTTTTAGTTATTTTACCTTATTACTTTAAATTCATATTGTCAGTAAATTCATTTGTGACTTAGTACTCCTTCTAATGATGATGAAGTTTCAGTTTCTTCCAATCTCTTTTTAAATTATTATTACTTTTAATTGGAGGACATTTGCTTTACAATGTTGTGTTGGCTTCTGTCCTACATCCACATGAATAAGCCATAATTATGTGAAGAGTTGACTCATTGGAAAAGACTCTGATGCTGGGAGGGATTGGGGGCAGGAGGAGAAGGGGACGACAGAGGATGAGATGGCTGGATGGCATCACTGACTCGATGGGCGTGAGTCTGAGTGAACTCCGGGACTTGGTGATGGACAGGGAGGCCTGGTGTGCTGCGATTCATGGGGTCACAAAGAGTTGAACACAACTGAGAGACTGAACTGAACTGATGCATATGTCCTCTCTGTTTTGAACTTCCTTTCTACCCTTCATGAGGTCCCACCCCTCTGGATTTTCACAGAGCACCCGCCGACTCCCTGTATAACAACTTCCCATAGCCATTTATTTTACATATGGTAATATACATGTTTCAATGCTACTCTCTTAGTTTGTCCACCCTCTCCTTTCCCCACTTTGTCCACAAGTCTGTTCTCTGTCTGCCTCTCTATTCTTTCCCTGCATATAGGTTAATCAGCATCATTTTTCTAGATTCCATATATATGCATTAATATATATGTTTTTCTCTTTCTGAATCACTTCACTCTGTACAACAGGTTCTAGGTTCATCCATCTCGTTAAAACTGACTTAAATTTGTTCTTTTTTATGGCTGAGTAATATTTCATTGTTTGTATGTACCACAACTTCTTTATCCATTCATCTGTCAATGGACACTTACAAGATCTCTTAATATATTTCTCCACATTAAAAGAGGCTTGATAGAGAAAAAAAGTATTAGAATCTTTACATGACCTTTTGTTATTTTTTTTTTTAACAAAATTAGAACAAAAGAAGAATGTGCAACAGAAGAATAAAAGGATCTTCTCTATAAGGAGTGGTAGCATTCTGACAAACAGTTAAAAATCATTGGTTTATATGCTTGATTCAATTAATCCTTAAGGAGGTCTGCAGTTGTGCGGAAAAACTGGAGTAAATATTTATTTTTGTATTTTTTTTCAAGAAGCAAATGAGTAAAAGTTTTCATAGCATTTTGAAAACATTCTTAAGTGGACTCATGACCAAATCCCACATCTCTCTCCAGTACATCAGATTCATATGAGCTTTCCCAGACTTTTGAGAAATTAGGTCATCTGTGACTTACAGAAAATTTTTGTTGTCAGATAAAACTTCAAGATTGTTGTTTTCAGTTTTCTCCAGATTTCTATTCTACTTTATTCTACATTGCCTTAGAGATAGTTTCATATTTTCACTGTTTTATTGGTTTGTTAATTTTAATTTTCCAGAGTTGGATGAATTTGCCTTTAAATTGTTATCCAAATGCTATTTTAAAACAAAATCTATTCCTTTTTTTCTTATAAATAGGCTGGGTTAGTTTGAAAGGCAGAATAAGCTATCTGGGGACTATGTGATGAAAGATAGGTATGGTAAGTGGTGTTATGTCAGGGACTTTCCAAAAGGAAGATCAGCATACCACTGCTTGTCAGGCCAGCAGAGCATGGCAATGAACAACTTAAGAGCTGTCCATGTTCAGAGATCCAGATAGATAAGTTAAAAGCAAAACTGCATGAAGTAGCAGGGTGACAGACATTAGGGGATTAGCTGAAGTCTCTAGAAGGTGAGAGGACAGGGGCTGACAACAGGGAAAAGCAGGGCTTCAGACTTGGAGGGCGTGAGAAGTTCTAGGACAGGCAATATAAGAACACCGGCACAGGAGACCGGGGGCAATCACCTGTTACAGGAGCAAAGCATAATTCTCAGTTTGGCTTCTATGGTTAGAGCCAGATTGACAGCAATGAGAACTTGTTGCTACCATCTGGTAGTGAATTAAATTCTTGCTGGCAAAAGAGAATTTTTGATCTAGAAGCAATGACAGGGTTGAACTTAATTCTGAGAAGTCTAGCAAAAGAGAAGTAGCCAAATCCAATGCTGTGGATATTTGACCTATTTCACATATATTTCTTTCAGTTCAGTTCAGTTCAGTCGCTCAGTTGTGTCCGACTCTTTGCAACCCCATGAATCACAGCATGCCAGGCCTCCCTGTCCATCGCCAACTCCCAGAGTTCACTCAGACTCATGTCCATTGAGTCAGTGATGCCATCCAGCCATCTCATCCTCGGTCGTCCCCTTCTCCTCCTGCCCCCAATCCCTCCCAGCATCAGAGTCAACTCTTCGCATGCGGTGGCCAAAGTACTGGAGTTTCAGCTTTAGCATCATTCCTTCCAAAGAAATCCCAGGGCTGATCTCCTTCAGAATGGACTGGTTGGATCTCCTTGCAGTCCAAGTGACTCTCAGGAGTCTTTTCCAACACCACAGTTCAAAAGCATCAATTCTTCAGCACTCAGCCTTCTTCACAGTCCAACTCTCACATCCACACATGACCACTGGAAAAACCATAGCCTTGACTAGACGGACCTTAGTCAGCAAAGTAATGTCTCTGCTTTTGAATATGCTACCTAGGTTGGTCGTAACTTTTCTTCCACGGAGTAAGCGTCTTTTAATTTCATGGCTGCAGAAGTCATTAATTATATTATTTATATTGGGACATTTAGAGCTTTCTACTAATAGGTCCTCCTCTTATTATTGATAACATATGATACGTAAAATACTCTTTGTTTCTCACTAAACATTATTAACAATAAATTGAACCTCACTACTTTTATTGGCATATAATGGCTTTACAATATTGTGCTAGTTTCTGATGTACAGCAAATTGAATCAGCTCTGTGTATACACATATTCCCTCCTACTCGAGCCTCTCTCCCTCCACCCATCCCATCCCTCTGAGTCATCACGGAGCACCGAGCTCTGCTCGCTGTGCTTTGTAGTAGCTTCCCACTGTCTGTCTACCCTACACAGGTGAGAAAGTGAAACTGTTAGTTGCTCTTTTGTGTCTGACTCTTTGTGACCCCATGGACTATATAGCCCACCAGGCTCTTCTGTCCATGGCATTCTCCAGGCAAGAATACTGGAGTGGGTAACCATTCCATCTGTTGGGGATCAAACCCAGGTCTCCTGCAATGCAGGCAGATTCTTTACCATTTGAGCCACCAGGGAAGCCCTTATTTTGCACCTGGTTTCTGTATATATGTCAGTGCTACTCTCTCAATTCACTGCAACCTCTGCTTCCCCATCTGTGTTCCCCTGTCGGTTCTCTACATCTGCCTAAGACTACTTTGATTTTGCAAAGTTTACAGCATCCACCTCAGAGGGAGTTACCTATTAAAATGTTCATCTCAACCAAAAAATCAAATTGTGGGTCACATATTCTATATCAAGAAACACAGAATATCCTTAAACTTTAAATGTTGCTCTGCTACCCAAACTTCACAACTAAAATGCTCCTTTTAAAGGAAAAAAGAAATCTGTCAAACTTGTTAAATAATATTTTCAATGTCTTATTTCTACATACTTTTGCTGAGACTGCCCCCTATTAAATCAGTCTGCCAAAGCATACATTTTTACTTATTTTCATTGCCTCTTCACAAGTTGGTACAGAAGTAGATGCTAACCTTTTCTTATATAACATTCTTTTTGAAAAATATTTGGTAAATTATTTCATAAATATTAATTTTAGAATAAAGCATTCACTAAGAAAATTTGTAATCTATAATGCTAGTCAGAGTGTTGGATATGGTAGAGTGTTGATTCTACTCCTGAAACACATTCTGAATAAGATGCTGCTAGTCTCTTTTGGGTTTTTGTATCAATCTGTTGACTTTGCAACCTGAAAGCTCTTGATCTTTAATGATCTGTAGCACATCTGTATGCATAATACTGCCTTTCAAATATCTCAACAATACAAAAACATTAGGCACGTATCACAGAGTTATTTTAATACATTTTCCATGCAATAATGCTTTTGCAAAATGCAACCCATTTTTGCATAAAAAATAAGATTTTACTGTGTGGGGATAATCAGGTAGTTATGCTGAACTAATGAGCCTTTTCTCTTCCTGACAGTCTTCAGATATAGGGAAATTTAATCATCTCTTAGATCTAGAAATACTTAGTTCTCTCCTTTGGATACCATTAAAGATTTCCTTACCCTGGAATATCCAGGCCAGGCAAGCTCATTAACAAGCAGCCCTCCAACCCACTGATTACATTATATGAAACAATACTCCACTTGTCTATTCATTTGTATAAAGCCATTCATTAAAACTGAGCTACTCTGCATATAATGCAAATTGATTGTGCCCACTTGCCAGTGTTATTTTTATTACATAAACTAACCTGAAAACATGTATTTTTTCTTTACTGTTTAAAGCAAAATTTAAAAAATGATCACAGGGAAATGATAATGTACTAGCTGGAATAATTTGGCTTTATTTCTTCAGAGGAAATCTTTTTTTTTTTTCCCTGTTAATTGGAATCATGTTTTAGACAATATAACAATAGACTCCTATTGTCATAATTTTTAGACAGTCCATCTCCTTTTCTGTTTATTGCAAGCTTTGACTGTGTTCCAGAATTCAGTCCTGATGCTCCATAATCATACAAATCTCTTATTCTGAAAGGAATATTCAATTCAAAAAAGGAGAGGCAGAGTCTGAAATTCATTTAGATTAATAGCATATTTATTTAGCACCAAAGGGCAATATTCTTATTATGAAAAGATGTTTTATTTTTTCTTTGAAGTGACAAAGAATCTAGTGAGAAGGTGGCAAATCTTCTACCTTTGGCCATTTTTCTCTAAAGTTCTGTCCTATTTCTTACTGTGTTGTAGAAATAGTTGTTGGTTTTCTATTTCCTTCCCTCTCTCAAAGCCACTTCTTTCAATATTTCTCTATACTCATGATTTAAGGATAAGAAGCTTGAGGGTTTCTATGTGTACTCAGCATCAGAAATGCAAGTACATGATGACTTCTTTGGGTGAGCATAAGGCTTATTTTCAAATCTGTGTTTAGACATTTAAAAATATTTTATTATTATTTTTAATGTTCCTGATGTCAATAGAAGAATACTTGTGAACAATGTTGTGCTCTTTTTTGTTATTCTCTCCATTTTCTGGTTTGTTTGGGGGCACCCAGAAAATGTGAGTAAACTGACAAGAAGCTCAAGAAAAGGCAGGATTGATTTAAAGTAAAAAGCATTAACAAGTGAACATAATCTTCAGCCTGTTTGGCAATGGCCACCAGAATAAAACCCCAAAATAAATATATAAAGAAATATATATTTTTTTTGTTTTGTTTTAATTTTTATTTTTTAGTTTTTTAGTTATTTTTTAGTTTAAATACATTTTTAGAAGGAAGAAAAAGAAAACTATACCTAAGCCTGTTTTCTTCAAGCTAAGTGATCAAAGCAGTAGCTTCTTAACAGTGATCACATCACTTGTAGGACTGAAGCATTAAATCACCCCAAGCCCATCTGTCAGCCAATCAGGAAAAATTTACATTTTAGCTGGGTTTGTAGCACAAGGATCGAGGTATTCACAGGTTGCTTTCTTGTAGCATAAAGTTTAATGCACTGCATAACATGTTGTTGAAAACTGGCCAAGACTGACAGGGACTTGGCAGACACTTTCCAGAGCTCCTAGTGCCAACAAGATGTCTTTGCTAGGTGAAAACAAATAAGAATCAAAATTCTTTCTAGCTCACAGAGATAAGCGTTTCCTGGGAATTGTTGCGTGTTAGATTGCTGTCCTAAAGCCTCTCATTTTGTGCTTTCGTTCTGAGTTGTGTTTCTGTTGCAATTGGCTCCCTGCCTGGAAACTTGCTGTGCCCTACTGGGTTAACCATGATGGGCGGGTGGGATGAGGGGGCTCTGGTTGGTTTGACAGTAGCATGGTGGCATTTAGGATGATCATTACTATAAGAGGGTGGCGTAAATCTGTGGAAGGCAACTGATGTTTCAATCCCCACGCACAGTTCCCCTTTTAAACTGGCCTCTTGTCTTCTCTTTCACGTCTCACTTTTACTGGAAATGCCCTCAAGGGCCATTTTATAACCTTACATTGCCATGTCACATTATCAGCTTCAAACACTAAAAAAAAAAAAAAAAAAAGTGATCATCTTGTGGTAGGGGACTGGTAATTCAACAGAGTTAAAGTCCATGTCCTTTTCATCATAGGGGACTGAAATTCAAAAGTAGAAAGTCAAGAGATATCTGGACTAACAGGCAAATTTGGCTTTGGAGTACAAAATGAAGCAAGGCAAAGGCTAACAAAACCTTGCTAAGGTTGCTAAGAGAACGCACTGATCATAGCAAACACACTCTTCCAATAACACAAGAGACAACACTACACATGGACATTAGAAGATAGCCAATACAAAAACAGATTGATTATATTCTTTGCAGTCAAAGATGGAGAAGCTCTACACAGTCTGCAAAAACAAGACCAGGAGATGATTGTGACTCAGATATGACTGCTGACTGCAAAATTCCTACTTAAACTGAAGAAAGTAGGGAAAACCACTAGACTATTCAAGTGTGACATAAATCATATCTTTTACAATTATACAGTGGAAGTGACAAATAGATTCAAGGGGTTGGATCTGATCAACAGAGAGCCTGAAGAACTACGGATGAAGGTTCATAACATTGTACATGAGGCAGTGATCAAGACCATCCCCAAGAAAAAGAAAGGCAAAAAGGCAACATGGTTGTCTGAGAAGGGCTTAAAAATAGCTGAGAAAAGAAGAGAAGGGAAAGGCAAAGGAAATAGGAAAGACGTACCCATCTGAATGCAGAGTTCCAAAGAATAGCAAAGAGAGATAAAGACTTCCTAAGTGAAGAATGTAAAGAAATACAAGAAAACAATAGAATGGGAAATACTAGAGATCTCTTCAAGATTATTAGAGATAACAATGGAACATATTGTGTAAAGATGTGCACAATAAGGGACAGAAATGGTATGGACCTAACAGAAGCATAAAATATTAAGAAGAGGTGGCAAGAATGCACAGAAGAACTATACAAAAAAAGATTTTAATGACCCAGATAACCACAATGGTGTGGTCATTCACATCCTGCAATGTGAAGTCAAGTGGACCTTAGGAAGCATCACTATGAACAAAACAAAGGAGGTAATGGTATTCAGCTGAGCTATTTCAAATCTTAAAAGATGATGCTGTGAAAGTGCCACACTCAATACGCCAGCAAATTTAGAAAACTCAGCAGTGATTACAGGACTGGAAAAGGTCAGTTTTCATTCCAATCCCAAAGAAAGGCAATACCAAAGAATATTCAAACTACCACACAATTGCACTCATCTCACGGACTAGCAAAATAATGCTCAAAATTCTCCAAGCCAGGCTCTACAGTACATGAACTGAGAACTTCCAAACGTTCAAGCTGGATTTTGAAAAGGCACAGGAACCAGAGATCAAATTTCCAACATCTGTTAGATCATAGAAAAAGCAAGAAAATTCCAGAGAAACATGTACTTCTGTTTTATTTATTGTGCTAATGCCTTTGATTGTGTGGATCAGAACAAACTGGAAATTCTTAAAGAGATGGAAATACCAGTTCACCTCATCTGCCTCCTTTGAAACCTGTATGCCGGTCAAGAAGCAACAATTGGAACCATAAATGGAACAACAGACTGGTTCCAAACTGGGAAAGGAGTACTTCAAGGTTGTATATTGTCATGCTGCTTACTTAAATTATATGCAGAGTACATCATGCAAAATGCCAGGCTGGATGAAGCACAAGCTGGAATCAAGATTGCTGGGAGAAATAGCAATAACCTCAAATATCCAGATGACACCATCCTTATGGCAGAAAGCAAAGAGGAACTAAAGAGACTCTTAATGAAGGTGAAAGAGGAGAGTGGAAAAAGCTGGCTTGAAAGTCAACATTCAAAGAACTAAGATCATGGCATCCAGTTCCATCGTTCATGGAAAATAGATGGGAAAACAAAGGAAACAGTGACAGATTTTATTTTGGGGAGCTCCAAAATCACCACAGTGACTGCAGCCATGACATTAAAAGATGTTCATTACTTGATAGAAAAGTTATGATGTTCCTGGACAGTGTATTAAAAAGCAGAGACAGTACTTTGCAGACAAAGGTCTGTATAGTCAAAGCTATGGATTTTCCAGTAGTCATGTACAGATGTGATAAGTCTGACCATAAAGAAGGCTGAGTGTTGAAGAACTGATGCTTTCAAACTGTGTTTCTAGAGAAGACGCTTGAGAGTCCCTTGGACTGAAAGGGGATCAAACCAGTCAATCCTAAAGGAAATTAGTCCTGAATATTCATTGAAAGGACTGATGCTGAAGCTGAAGCTCCAATACTTTGGGCACCTGATGGGAAGGGCTGACTCATTGGAAAGGACCCTGATGCTGGGAAAGGTTGAAGGCTGGCAAAGAAGAGGGAGGCAGAGGATGCAATGTCTGGATGGCATCATCAACTCAGTAGACATGAGTTTAAGCAAGCTCCTGGAGATAATGATGGACAGGGAATCCTGGCTTACTCTAGTCCATGGAGCTGCAAAGAGCTGGACATGTCCTTGTGTCTGAACAACAACATTTTTGACTCCATTTGAAAGTAGACAGGAGACTTCATCTCTTCTCAGCACTGTCCAGGACTGTGCAGCTGCTGTCAGGCTTTGACATCATGCTGGGCAGAACGTGGTTTAAAGGTTCACATTCTTTATGTGTGCTATGCTCAGAAGGGAGGCTGAAGGCCATATCTGGAGATTCTTCTGTACCCTCCTGTTAGTTATATCGGCTATACTCTGAGCTATCCAGCATTTTGGCCTCTACTTTTCAAATAACTATCTCCAGATAATGCCTATCAAATCTCTTTAACCTGAAAGAGTGATACTCAAGGTTGCAGCAGACTCACCTAGGGGGATTTTAATGCATAGATTAAAGCTCTCTACTCCCAGAATTTCTGATTCAGTAGGTCCTGGATGGAGCCCGATAACTTGAATTTTTAATAAGTTTCCAGGTTATCTTGATGCTGCTGAACAATACGTGGGAAACCACTGACCTGGATGATCTGTATTTCCTTTTGGGCTGGAAGATCATCATTGTGAATTTTCCCTTAATTGCATTTCTCAGTCTTTCAAAATTGTCTCTTAACATTTAAAGACAAACTTTTGGAATTCTAGAAAAACATTTTCTCTCACCAAAAGTCAAGTGGTTTTCTCCTTTTTCCTTAGTATATTTTGGATCTGTTTCAAACTAAGATTAATAAAATGAAATTGTTGTTTTTAGTCGCTAAGTTGTGTCTGACTCTTTTGCGACCCCGTGGACTGCAGCCAGGGATCCTCTGTTCCTGAGACTTTCCAGGCAAGGATACTGGAATAGGTTGCTATTTCTTTCTCCAGGGAATCTTCCTGACTCAGGGATCAAATCCATGTCTCCTGCATTGGCAGGTGGATTCTTTACCACTGACCACCAGTGCTAGGAGGAAGAATTAGATTTTCTTTTTCCAATTTCATACATACTTTCAGTATGTAAAAGAAAAAAAAGTATATATTTATATATATGCATGTATTTGAAAAGTATTTACTGATTAAATATTCTCTATTTTAGCCTTTCAGTTGCTAAATATGATTTAGTCAGTAACAGTCCTCCAAACTCTAGAGGTGTCATACTGTTTTGCAATTTTGTTCTGTTAAATAATGCTTAGGCACATTACAAGTACTTAGCTACGTTAATATGAGCAGCCATTTACAATCTGTTATATTTCTCATATGGTAATTTTTAAAAGATTATGTTAGATGCACAAAAAAGCTAGTTGAACCTGCTAACTGAAAGTGCACGCATTTACTCCTTTCCCTCTTACTGCATTTGAATTAGACCATAAGCATTCCTCTTTTTATAGCATGTCCCTAAGAGTCAAAATGAACACCTGTGCCACTGAGGGGATTACCATACATAAATGAACACACGCAGACACACACACATACATTCATACATTTTGGTAAACTGTAATGAGATAAAACCAGACACAGCACATATTCATAAGAGCTTGCTAATATAATTTATATGAATAAAAATAATATATCTTTTGAACTCTCCATTCTTCCATCTTCAAGCAGACAAGGCAATGTACTTGTTCTAAACGTTTAAATAACATTTTTTCACGTAGCTTCAAATTTAACTGGGATTTAATTACACAGTCTCTATTTTGATTATTTAGATTTAGGGATGAAATTTTTATTGACAGATTTTTGTTTGTGCATTTGCCAGTTTTTCAGACAGAATCACTATATTGTATAAATTCATGGCTACCCTTGACAAGCAATGATGTTGAATATTTGTATGTTATTTAAACTTATATGGTATAAAAATATACAAACTTAATATACTTTAGCATTTGAAACTGATAGTGATAATGGGGAATCAAGTTGAAAAGGTCAGTATCTGTTCCGAGGCAATCAATTAAGGAAGCTGCCTTCTGCTTTGAAGGTGAGGTTGCAGCTTTAACGGCATGCATTTGTAGTTAAGCTTTCTCTTTTGTCTATTGTCTCTGTGTTATAGATCTGTGGAGATGGAGATTTTTTTTTTTCTCAAAATGTTATTAGCCTATCTTGGATTCCTCCCTGCCAGCTGATCATTCCTATTTCTGTTTATTTTAAGCAATCAACAGTTCTTCTACATTTCTACAGGCTGGTTTCTGTGGTCGTCTTTCTTTTGGCTTCATTTGAGAGCAGGTTTAGTAAGCATGGCTATAATACCAGTTCATGCATTTTGTATCAGGATCTTGGTAATTTCAGCTCCATTTTTCTAATTGAAAACATCATTGACACAGTGCTTGCCAATAAATCCTATCCAAATATTGAACAAAGAGCGTGATCATGTTCAAGGACTCTCTAAACTCTGAAAATGTATGATTATTCTTAGAGTCTGTGTTAATATTCATTCTCTTCTGTGGGTGCCATTTATGCTGAAGATCTGTTATTTGGCCTACCCAATAGTCATTCCTCTTTCCTTTGGTAAAAGTACCTTGCCTTTCTTTCGGAAGATAACTTTTCTCAGTCTCAGTCCCTGTGATTTGAGGTGAGCTGACTCAATCTTGAACTTCAGCAATACATGTGACACAGATATACCCATTTAAAGCATGTCAATCTTTTCACTTAAACTCATTAACTCAGCTGGACTAGGCAGATACTTATGTGAGGATTTTTATGTCAATAGGAAAAGGAATTAATTTGTTTTCTCCCCTAAAACTGTCTAAACTGATGCAATATTGTTTTGGTGTCACTAGTTATCACTTAGCTTTACTTGTGATTGAGGATAGCTGCTTAAAAATAAAGTCAACAAAGATGAAAGCAAAGCAGTGGTGAAGTTGCCTTTAGAGAACTCTCCATGTATATCTCATTTGAGTACTTATATCAAGTCATATCTAAAGCTGTCACCACTCTTAGACGTCCCTGTTATACTACCCAAACACTCTATTTTTGCTGCATCAACTTGAATTGGGTTTCTGCCACCCACAACAAAATTGTATTATAAAGTATACTAATAAAAACTGTACCTCTAGTCCAAAACACTGGTGTTGTTATAACAAAACAGCAAAGCATGGCAGAATAATTAACTTTTGGATAAAGTCAATGGTTTATCTTAAGATAAAGTAATAAAACACTCTGGTTTATGGGCATTAACACATAACATTTCACCTACTACTAGGAAGTTATTTGATGTGGTATGCATCACATATAAGACATGCTTGCTCTTTTTTATCTATATTTTCATTTATGGTTATCTCTTTGGTTTACCTGAGTACCATGTATCTGCTTTGGTTTCACAATATTTAGTGATATTTCCTCTTCAATTAAGCCAACTTTCTTTAACAGGAAGCTGGTATATGATCCTAACACAAATAATGGAGACTGAATACGAACTATGGAGGTAACAGAATACAATGACAGCTCTGAGGTCTGTAGGTCAGAAGAGAGTTGCAGCCAAGTGCAGTATTTGTCCAGCAAGACCTTGGTTTTCAGGATGATTGTCATTTCATTGTATTACACTGAGCCTTTAAATAATCCCTAGTTTATTGCATGTCTTCTTGAATGTGTGCTACCAGGGCAGAGTCAGCAGTGTAGAGATTTTCCCAAATAACTTTATCAAGGTCTTCAGTGTATACCTATGAATCCTAGGAGTAGAAGAGCTTCCCTTATTTCCCAAATTCTGGGTCCCAGGATTTTTGTTTCAGAACTGATCAGCGTAGGATAAGGGCTATAAAGAATCCTTTGCACCTCTATGCCTTTGGATTCATTAATGCACACAGGGACTGATACTTTTGCAGACTGGAATATTTTCCCAATACGTGGAGATGGTTTTTAAGATCTCAGAGTTCTGTGAATAGTGATAAACATACATTCTAATCCCTGCTTTCATGCTTACTATCTGGGAGTCTTTGGGACTTGGGTTCTTCCCTTGTGAGCTAGGATGATGTTAATAGATTATTTCATTGGGTGGTAGTTATTATTATTAAATTAGATAATCCTTATTAGCCCACAAAGTGTGATTTATTAATATTAGTGTTAGTATTATAGTACAATAAACAATAATCATCTAAAATGAGTCCAGTTGTCAGGCAAAGATTTCTTTTAATAGTAACTCCTAAGATGTGAGATTCAATCAAAATAATGTTCTCTGACTCACACTATATCGTGAAATTATCTGCCTGAAGTTGCTACTTGATTTATATGTTCTACTTGACCTCTCACACTCGTTTTCCTATGTGAATACATCAGAAGTATATTATTGGCCATATGTTTCTTCTTGCATTCAATGCCCAGAGTGTGCACAGACTTCCAATGTTTCCCATGAGAGAAGAGAAACCAAGACCCTTGAGACAAATAAATCTCTCAGAGCAAAGCAGAGATGCTCTTCTCTGGAATTCAGCATAGTCATGGAAGCAGAGCACACAGATGTGATCTATCAGCACAGCCTCAAGGTCACAATTTCCAATTCAGAGAATCACCCAAGAGAGGGTTTAAGAATTAGCAAGTGCTTCTGAGACTGTAGTAGAAAGCAGTGCAGGAGGAAACACCATTTATAAAAGTAAAAAAGCTACAGTGAATACTATATGTTTTCTCCTTTCTGGGAAAATGACAGAATATTCTATCATATAAAATGAGAAATGATAGTAATTATGACTTACTGGAAATGTTTCAAAACATTACCATTGGTGATGATGATAAACAGAGCTATCTAGGACAGGAGGAATGGTTAAAAAAAAATTCTGAAAGACCATAAAAGAAAAAGAATCAAAATAATAGAATTATTTGTTTTAAATAAAGAAAAAGAGGAAGGAAGAAAAAATGTGGAGGCCTGTATGAAATAAATGATTAAAATTTTAATATTCAGGAGTTTGGAAGATCAAACATTTTAAGTCTCATAAAAATATATTTAAGTATTCTCACTAGAAGAGGAATTTATATTTTATTTGAAATATTATATATAAATAAATAAATAATAATGAAATTAACATTAATGATATTATTAATGAAGGATAGGGAAGCCTGGTATGCTGCAGTCCATGGGGTCGCAAGGAGTCAGATGTGACTCAGCAATTAAACAACGACAACAACAATGATATGATACATTTATACAGGGCTTCTACATTTTCATTAACTCTTAATACCACGACTTTAGTCAGTTCCAGAAAGGAGAGTCTTGTCAAGACCACAGAGCAAATGGGTCAGAATTGGGACAAGATTTTATATGTTTTAAGTGTTCAACTGAAGATTCTGCCATCATATAGCATGCTATCCAGTAGACTTTCCTTAATTTCATAAACATTTAACATGGAGGCTACCATCTCAGTTCAGTTCAGTTCAGTTCAGTCGCTCAGTCATGTCCAACTCTTTGCGACCCCATGAATCGGAGCATGCCAGGCCTCCCTGTCCATCGCAAACTCCCGGAGTTCACTCAGACTGGCGACCATCTCAGTAGGCCTTAAAAATATGTATAATCTCATCAATTTCTTAAGTTCAGGGTAAGTTCAGTTAGTGACTCAGTCGTGTCCAATTCTTTATGACCCCATGAATCGCAGCAGCCAGGCCTCTCTGTCCATCACCAACTCCCAGAGTTCACTCAGACTCACCGTCCATCAAGTCAGTGATGCCATCCAGCCATATCATCCTCGGTCGTCACCTTCTCCTCCTGCTCCCAATCCCTCCCAGCATCAGAGTCTTTTCCAATGAGTTAGAAAAGTATAAGGTTGCCAAAGTATTGGAGTTTCAGCTTTAGCATCAGTCTTTCCAAAGAAATCCCAGGACCGACTTCCTTTAGAATGGACTGGTTAGATCTCTTAGCTGTCCAAGGGACTCTCAAGAGTCTTCTCCAGAACCACAGTTCAAGAGCACCAATTATTCAGTGCTCAGCTTCTTCACAGTCTCACTCTCACATCCATACATGACCACTGGAAAAATCATAGCCTTGACTAGATGGACCTTTATTGGCAAAGTAATGTCTCTGCTTTTTAATATGTTATCTAGGTTGGTCATAATTTTCCTTCCAAGGAGGAAGCGTCTTTTAATTTCCTGGCTACAATCACCATCTGCTGTGATTTTGGAGCACCACAAAATAAAGCCAGCTACTGTTTCCACTGTTTCCCCATCTATTTTCCATGAAGTGATGGGACCAAATGCCATGATCTTGGTTTTCTGAATGTTGAGCTTTAAGCCAACTTTTTCAGTCTCCTATTTCACTTTCATCAAGAGGCTTTTTAGTTCCTCTTAACTTTCTTTCTTTTTTTTTTTTTTTTTTTATAAGGGTTGTATCATCTGCATATCTGAGGTTATTGATATTTCTCCCGGTAATCTTGATTCCAGTTTGTGCTTCTTCCAGCGTTTCTCATGATGTACTCTGCATATAAGTTAAACAAGCAGGGTGACAATACACAGCCTTGATGGACTCTTTTTTCTATTTGGAACCAGTCTGTGGTTCCATGTCCAGTTATAACTGTTGCTTCCTGACCTGCATACAGATTTCTCAAGAGGCAGGTCAGGTGGTCTAGTATTCTCATCTCTTTCAGAAAGTTCCACAGTTTCTTGTGATCTACACAGTCAAAGGCTTTGGCATAGTCAATAAAGCAGAAATAGATGTTTTTATGGAACTCTCTTGCTTTTTCCATGATCCAGTGGATGTTGGCAAGTTGATCTCTGGTTCCTCTGCCTTTTCTAAAATCAGCTTGAACATCTGGAAGTTCATGGTTCACATATTGCTGAAGCCTGACTGGAGAATTTTGAGCATTGCTTTACTAGCGTGTGAGATGAGTGCAGTTGTGCGGTAGTTTGAGTATCATCTTTCTTTGGGATTGGAATGAAAACTAACCTTTTCCAACCTGTGGCCACTGATGAGTTTTCCAAATTTGCTGGCATATTGAGCACAGCACTTTTACAGCATCATCTTTCAGGATTTGAAATAGCCGAACTGAAATTCCATCAGCTCCACTAGCTTTGTTTGTAATGATGCTTTCTAAGGCCCACTTGACATCATATTCTAGGATGTCTGGCACTAGGTGAGTGATCACACCATCATGATTATCCGGGTCATGACGATCTTTTTTGTACAGTTCTGTGTATTCTTGCCACTTCTTCTTAATATCTTGTGCTTCTGTTAGGTCCATACCTTTGCTGTCCTTTATCGAGCCCATCTTTGCATGGAATATTCCCTTGGTATCTCTAATTTTTTTGAAGAGATCTGTAGTCTTTCCCATTCTGTTGTTTTCCTCTATTTCTTTGTATTGATCACTGAGGAAGGCTTTCTTATCTCTCCTTGCTATTCTTTGGAACTCTGCATTCAGCTGCTTATTTCTTTTCTTTTCTCCTTTGCTTTTCACTTCTCTTCTTTTCACAACTATTTGTAAGGTCTCCTCAGACAGCCATTTTGCTTTTTGCATTTCTTTTCCATGGGGATGGTCTTGATCACTTTCTCCTGTACAATGTGATGAACCTCCGTTCTTAGTTCATCAGGCATTCTGTCTATCAGATCTACTCTCTTAAATCTATTTCTCACTTCCATTGTATAAGGGATTTGATTTATGTCATACCTGAATGGTCTAGTGGTTTTCCCCACTTTCTTCAATTTAAGTCTGAATTTGGCAATAAGGAGTTCATGATCTGAGCCACAGTCTGCTCCTGGTCTTGTTTTTGCTGACTGTATAGAGCTTCTCCATCTTTGGCTGCAAAGAATAAAATCAATCTGATTTTGGTGTTGACCATCTGGTGATGTCCATGTGTAGAGTTTTCTCTTGTGTTGTTGGAAGAGGGTGCACAGAAGCGCACCAGCTGCAACGAATCTTGCAGAAGCATGGCCGAGAAGAGCTACCCCATGCCCGAGGTCAAGGGTGGTGGCTGAGAGGAGCAATCCCCCGTGTGAGGAGTGGCTGCCTGGCACAGGAGGGCTGAGAGGAGCTACTCCACATTCAAGGTCAGGAGGGGAGACCTCGTCCAAGTTAAGGAGCAGTGGCTGTGCTTTGCTGGGGCAGCCGTGAAGAGATACCCCATGTCCAAGGTAAGAGAAACCCAAGTAACACAGTAGGTGTTGCGAGAGAGCATCAGAGGGGCAGACACACTGAAATCATATTCATAGAAAACTAGCCAATCCGATCACATGGACCACAGCCTTGTCTAACTCAATGAAACTAAGCCATGCCGTGTGGGACCACCTAAGATGGATGGGTCATGGTGGAGAGGTCTGAAAAAATGTAGTCCACTGGAGAAGGGAATGGCAAACCACTTCAGTATTCTTGCCTTGAGAACCCCGTGAACAGTATGAAAAGGCAAAATGATAGGATCCTGAAAGGGGAACTCCCCGGTTTGGTAGGTGCCCAATATGCTACTGGAGATCACTGGAGAAATAACTCCAGAAAGAATGAAGGGATGGAGCCAAAGCAAAAACAATACCCAGTTGTAGATGTGACTGGTGATAGAAGCAAGGTCGGATGCTGTAAAGAGCAATATTGCATAGGAACCTTGAAGGTTAGGTCCATGAATCAAGGCAAATTGGAAGTGGTCAAATAGGAGGTGGCAAGAGTGAACGTTGACATTCTAGGAATCAGCAAACTACAATGGACTGAAATGGGTGAATTTAACTCAGATGACCATTATATCTACTACTGCAGGTAAGAATCCCTCAGAAGAAATGGAGTAGCCATCGTGGTCAAAAAAAGAGTCCGAAATGCAGTACTTGGATGCAGTCTCAAAAATGACAGAGTGATCTCTTCGTTTCCAAGACAAACCATTCAATATCATGGTAATCCAAGCCTATGCCCCAACCAGTAATGTTGAATAAGCTGTAGTTGAATGGTTCTATGAAGGCCTACAAGACCTTTTAGAACTTTAGATCTTTAACACCCCCCAAAGATGTCCTTTTCATTATAGGGGACTGGAATTAAAAAGTAGGAACACCTGGGGTAACAGGCAAATCTGGCCTTGGAATACGGAATGAAGCAGGGCAAAGACTAATAGAGTTTTGCCAAGGGAACACACTGGTCATAGCAAACACACTCTTGGAACAATCAGGGTAAACCAACTAGTAATTATATTGGTTATTATTTGTCTCCTTGGAGACAAATTGATTCTGAGAATGTTCTAATGATAGTTTCTTATATCTTATGATAGCAAATGCAAACATTTATATAATTAAAAGTAACATGGCTTAATTTACAGTAAGAGTGTGTTATATATCTGGGAAATTGAAATTCTGTTTCATTTATTCAAAACAGTCAGCTGTGACTCTTTGCTTTGATGTCTCACTGCATCTTAAGTGCAAAGGAAGAGCTGACATATTGATTTTAGATTGAGACTTTGGAGAAATGTCACAAGACTGTGATAAGATGGAAAACTTTCAGGATAGAGTTTAAATAAATCTACAAGATTGGGTATATGCAGGGAATTCAGTACTTCAAACACAAAACTATTCAAACGGCTATCTCCATGCTAGTTAAAATTGCCAACTCTTAGTACAACTGCTACTTTGCTGTGAAAGTGTCTAACTGAAAAATAAAATTCCATTAAGCTTATAAACAGAATTTTATTGTCTAGCTAAGTGGTATTATAATTTTTCTCTTCTTTTCCAATTGTTTAACTTAGAGGATTTAGGATATATTTATTTCTCATTGATGTGACAATAAACTTTTCAGTTAATCAACAAATACACTAAGATAGGGTTCTCCATAATTACTTCTTATGTATCTTAACTTCTTATTAGTTTGTATTTTTCTACTGTGTATTCTTCTTCAAATGCATTATCGAGCTATTCTTTCCATTAAAATTCATCTCCTCATCTGAATAATTTCCCCATCTGTCCAAATCCATCTGTATTTTTTATCAATCTGATTTATTATCTCTAGTTTCTAGCATTTTCTTATTGCAGAGCTGGATGTGTACTCGTTTATTTGTTCCATTGACTGCTTAATGAATATAGTGAATAATATCAATGCACATTCTGATCCCCAGGGACCTTCTTTGATACTTCTATCTTCCAATGAGGCAGAAAATAATTGAAGTTTTCTATTTGCTGGGCTAATTTGTGTATTCTTATTGTACCATTATTTATATGCAAGAAAACCTTAAGCACTGAAATCCCTCATTTAACTAGATTTTTTTTCTCATCTCTCAGTTGTTAGAAAAAGCAGTTAATGGTATAACAGTAGCTAGCAGGTATTATGTTTAAAAACTACTTTATGGAGTCCTCGCTCAGTTTTATTTTAGCTCAGATCGTTTATCTTTGGTAGCTAAAATGACAAAGTTTTAAACCGTCTAAAACTTGGATACAACAACATTCCCAGCTACTCTATTAGGAAAATATGCCTTAGACTTTGGAGAAGGCAGTGGCACCACACTCCAGTACTCTTGCCTGGAAAAATCCCATGGAAGTAGGAGCCTGGTAGGCTGCTGTCCATGGGGTCGCAAAGAGTCAGACACAACTGAGCGACTTCACTTTCACTTTTCATTTTCATGCATTGGAGAATGAAATGGCAACCCACTCCAGTGTTCTTGCCTGGAGAATCCCAGGAATGGGGGAGCTGGATGGGCTTGTATTATGCTGACCATTCCCAGTGTAACTTGCAAGCAGACACACACCCATTTTTGTTATTGTTGCTGCTAATCTATGTTCAGAGATCATTGATCAATGATCAATAAGTACACGTGTGTGTGTGTGTGTGTGTGTGTGTGTGTGTGTGTGTGTGTACACAGAGAGAAAAATCAGTAAATCTTTCAGACAAAGAATTATGGAGACCTAGGTCAACATCTCTTCCTGATTAGATAAGGTGAACTTGCTTGCTTAACTTAAAACAAATTGACTAATCTCTGATGCATAAAATTGAGTAAATATCTTTTCCACACATTTCTGAAAATATAAGAAACTTGGTACACTTGGGCACATAATCTCCTTTATCCTATATTTTCAGTTCAGTTCAGTTCAGTCACTCAGTCATGTTCAACTCTTTGTGACCCCATGAACCACAGCATGCCAGGCCTCCCTGTCCATCACCAACTCCTGGAGTCCACCCAAACCCATATCCATTGAGTTGGTTATGCCATCCAGACATCTCATCCTCTGTCGTCCCCTTTTCCTCCTGCCCTCAATCTTTCCCAGCATCAAGGTCTTTTCCAGCTCTTCACATCAGGTGGCGAAAGGATTAAAGTTTTAGTTTCAATATCAGTCCTTCCAAAGAACACTCAGGACTGATCTCCTTTAGAATGGTCTGGTTGGATCTCCTTGCAGTCCAAGGGACTCTCAAGGGTCTTCTCCAACACCACAGTTGAAGAGCATGAATTCTTTGGTGCTCAGCTTTTTTTATAGTCCAACTCTCACATCCATACATGACCACTGGAAAAACCATAGCCTTGACTAGATGGACCTTTGTTGACAAAGTAATGTCTCTGCTTTTGAATATGCTGTCTAGGTTGGTCATAACTTTCCTTCCAAGGAGTAAGTGTCTTTTAATTTCCTAGCTGCAATCACCATCTGCAGTGATTTTGGAGCCGCAAAAAAATAAAGTCTGACACTGTTTCCACTGTTTCCCCATCTATTTGCCATGAAGTAATGGGACCGGATGCCATGATCTTAGTTTTCTGAATGTTGAGCTTTAAGCCAACATTTTAAATTCTATCAAATCAACTACATGAGGTATGGGTGCATGTATTCTAATGCTATTTTCTCTTCAGAACAGAGAACTTAAAAGCTCAAAGTGAGTCTTGCATTATCATGGCCAAGCTCAGCATTATATCTGAGTCTGCCCTTCAAAGCAAATCTCCCTTTCCTTATCTCTGCTTTACTAATTGCTGCTTCTTGTGTACCACTTTNCATTTTAAATTCTATCAAATCAACTACATGAGGTATGGGTGCATGTATTCTAATGCTATTTTCTCTTCAGAACAGAGAACTTAAAAGCTCAAAGTGAGTCTTGCATTATCATGGCCAAGCTCAGCATTATATCTGAGTCTGCCCTTCAAAGCAAATCTCCCTTTCCTTATCTCTGCTTTACTAATTGCTGCTTCTTGTGTACCACTTTACTTCCTTAAGAAAATATTAAGACAGTGTTGCAAATTTGCAATCTCTAATTGGTCCTACATCTTTATTGCCTATTTCCAAAAAATCTTTAAATTTCAGCCCTAATCAAGAAACTTGATCAGATTCTCAAGAGACTTTATCAAGCAAGACTTGTTTGGAATGAGCGTATAATCAGCCCATGGTAAGGTGGCTATATAGCTAACACCCAAAATAAAACAGTCTGTGATTTGCATTTCAATAAGTATAAATGAGGTAGTAGTGATGATAAAGAAAGCAGTTTCTAAATGGAGAAAATATCTTAAAAAATAAAAAAAGGAGCACAGAATGCATGTTGGCTAATTTATATGAGATTAAAATAAGGGGAGAATAAATAAAAAGGATTCCTAGAATGTCTATTGTAGCATGCAAACTCTACTCTGGATTATCCAGGTTAAACTGTATAATCAAACCAATCCTTGTTATGTTTATAGTTTTAAAACAGCAATTATAAATCCTAAATTGCTACTTGGGTTTAAATACCAAAGTAGATATAAATCCCCTATGAAAGTGGCTTGTTCATAATAGATAAGTGCCCATAAAGTGCTAGCTACATATCACCTTCTGCCCCAGGTAAGTACTTCAGAGGTATTTCTCCAGCTGATAAGATTAAATTAAGACATAATGAGGAGGGCATATTGGAGACAAATTGACATAGATGGCAAAGAACTAGGAACACAGTGGTTAAGTCTAAAAACTCCAGAGAGGAACCCCATGGTATGCCAATTCACTGAATCAGTGAAACTTGTAAGTAGCACAAACATGACAACATTTACTCAATAAAACCATTATGCTAGCTGTGGTATAACATTAGCCAATATTGGGTGTTCACTTTTACTTATTTAAGAAGCAGCTTTATATATTTATTTACATTTTAAGTTCTTTGAAATGCCGATAGCCTTTAAAACTGTCATAGATCAAGCAGTGAAAGTTTGCTTGGGCTTGAGGAAGCTTTTTTTTTTTTCCTTTTCTTGTGACATGACTGGATAACCATTTCCCCAACATTTTTATAATCAATAGAGCATTTAAAACAATTTGAGAAAAAAGTATGGTTTCTCATTATTGCTTAAAGATATGCCAAGAAGTTCTCTGGAAAATTCAGTAGAACAACAAAATCTAGTGTGCATAACAGAAGTAAGGGACAACAGAAACTATTTGGAGAAAAAAGCAGAGGATATTTTAAAGGAATTGCACATCATTGTATCATTGATATTCTTGGTGTCACCACAAGGCATATTATTTTAGGTAAAATACAGAGGATGACAATTCTGTGATTCCAAACAGCCAGATTCTGAATGAAAGGTTTTAGGAATAACAACCACATTATTTCTCTTGTACTTTATTTTTAATATATATACCAAGAGTGATATATGAATCAAAAGTTTTCATTGAGTCTGAAAGATATATTTCCACAAGTATAAACTAAACAAAAACATATTGTGATAACTTTTATATTTTATTTGTTCATTTGTTTGTTTAATTTTTATTTTTTTAGTTTGTTTTGCTTTACAATACTGTATTCGTTTTGCTATACATTGACATGANGCTGGTCTCTTCAGTGTCTGATTTCCGCCCTGACACAAGGGGGACGGTGGAAGTCACTTTTTTTCTTTTTTTTTAAGGCTCACTTGGTCAGTTGCGCTGTGGGGAGGGAGGGATGCTGCTACCAAATAGCACTGGTGTGTATTCGCAGTGTCTCAGCCATGCTGGGCATACCCCTACACATGGCACACACCATTCAGGCTCTATGTTTCTCTGCCAGGAACTGTCTGAGGCCAACCCTAGGCTGCATGCATCTCCGTGGTCTAAGCCACTCAGGCTCAGAGCCCAGGTAGTCACAGATTTGGTTGGGCCTGCGTTTTGTGCCCTTCCCAGGACCAAGTAGCTCAGGTGTTTGGCAAGTGCAGTCACACAGCTTATCGCCTTTTCCTGCTGCTCAGTTTTCTGGGTGTATGGCTGGCACCCCTTGTCAGGCAGATTTTGACTGTCCAGCACCCCAAGAAGTCATAGATAGCAAAGAAGCCTGCTTGCAGTTTGGTAAGTAAAGTCTCTCTAGGGCTGCGATTGCCACTTTCCAGCCCTTACGGCTCTGGCTGCCTGTCACCTGCAGGGGATGGTCTCCAGCCGGCTATTTCCNGTCAGGCAGATTTTGACTGTCCAGCACCCCAAGAAGTCATAGATAGCAAAGAAGCCTGCTTGCAGTTTGGTAAGTAAAGTCTCTCTAGGGCTGCGATTGCCACTTTCCAGCCCTTACGGCTCTGGCTGCCTGTCACCTGCAGGGGATGGTCTCCAGCCGGCTATTTCCGTTCTGTCCTTTGTTCTGTGCGTGGTCCTGGCAGTGTCTTATGTTAGAGCTTTTTGCGTGGTAACTGTCCCACGGTCTGGTGTGCTAGCCCAAGTTAGTTCGCTCTGGTTACGCGTGGGGTGTTCTGGTCTGATTCTTAAGAAGTGCTGCAGCCCGTGCCTCCTGCACTTCCCTGCCCAGCCCCCACTTGCTAGTGGCGGATGCAGGCGTCTGCTCTGCTTCTCTGCTGGGGGAGTTACCATTGGGCTCATAATCTGTTGGTTTTAATTATTTGTTTTTCTTCCCTGTTATGTTGCCTTCTGTGCTTCCAAGGCTTGCCACAGATTCAGCAGTGAGAGAGTTTCCCGGCATTTGGAAACTTCTCTCTTTTTAAGACTCTCTTTCCAGGACAGGGCTCCCTTCCTGGGATGGAGCTCCCTTCTTAACGCCTTTGTCTTTTTCTTTCATCTTTTGTATTTTTCCTACCTGTTTTTGAAGACAATATTCTGCTTTTCTGGATGCCTGATGTCCTCTGCCAGCATTCAGAAGTTGTTTTGTAGATTTTACTCAGCATTGAAATGTTCTTTTGATGAATTTGTAGGGGAGAAAGTGGTCTCCCCGTCCTATTCCTCCGCCATCTTAGGACCCTCTTGTAATAACTTTTAATTGGCAGTGTTCTCCTATTGTTCTTTCTTAATGATAATTACCATAACAGTGTGTCATACAATTGACTGAGTTTTGAAGTTAATGAAGTATAGAAGCTGCTCAGATCCTAGAAAATAGTGACCTAAAATGTATTGTATGATGAGTACTTTTATGAATATATTTAAGTTTTTCCTTGTATTTCTCACTGGAGTAGGTATGTCAACCAATAGAAACACCACTGGTGGATGCTGCACAAAGTTACAAGATTTATATGTTTGGGCATGATAGGATATTCGAGTGATACCTCAGAAGTATAAATTTTTTAATGATTCTAAAAGATGCAACATAACAGTCTCACTTTTCAAAGATTTTCAAATGATGTAAAGTAAGTCTGCTAGGCAAAAAGAAAGCTGAAAAAATCAGAGGAAAATGATTTACATGGCCAAGCATATAGATTAAATGAAAACACAGAGATACTTAGGTCCAAATTTGCTCAATTGTGGCCTCCATTTTGCACCTGCACTGTGTGGGCACCATTTAAATGAGATAACATCTGGCACATTGTAAGTATAGTAATTGGCTATTGCAGAAGAATTTAAATTGTAGCTGTACTTGTGGAGAAGGAGAGAAAACGCATTTAAAAAGATGTGAGTCTAAGATAGGTTTAAACTCATAATTTCCGCATAACTTATTCTTCAGAAGAGAGACTGGAGCCAGGTCTGAACAGGATCAAAGAGGGTGCTCAAGGTTATGAAACTATAAGGTGTTCAGTCAGGGACTGGCAGGAAGAGCAGTGTCTTTAAGGATGATCAGATGTAATTCCACATATGCTTTTTAGGCGCAAGAAGTTGAAATAACCACTTAAACTCTGCATCGCAGTCTTTCGGTTGTAAAAGGAAAATGATAGAAAGGATGTGGATTTGTAGTGAGAATTATACTAGAATGCTGAAAAGTAAGAAGTACCGTGAATGGTAGTTTCTTTCCTTAACTTTCTTTTTGCTTTCTTATATTTCTATCTCTATATTTTATATACAGTGATGATAACTTTTATGTATTTAACTTGATTAAGTATGTTTCAATCAGACTTATAAATTCATGTACTTCATACTCTGAGAATTTGGGAATCATTCATTCTAAACCATGTATCAAAAGGCTCTTGTGTATTAATTTATATGCTAGGTGCTGGAATTACAATTGCGTGAGACAGACATTAATCAACTGAACAAAAATTTGTGATACTACAAAGGTGATCATCACTATGGATAAGCAATACAGTTTATCATACAAGAGGGTGCAGAAGACAAGGAAGTCAGGGAAATATTTAGGGAATTGAAAGAGGAAGAGAAAATACAAAGACAAAAGGCAAAGGAAGAACATAAAAGCAAGAGGAAAAGATAAAAAATGGCTTTCTGGCAGAAATGAGCACTATGTATATGAAATCAAGAGAACATGTTTGGTATTAAGTTGGATATGGATGAAACATTACCTACTTGAAAAACTTATAGAAATCTTTATCAGATTATGTGGAAAAAATAGCGGAGTTATTTATATAGGGTTGAAACCATGAGCTATGTTCAAAATGTGTTTGAAATTTTTTAACTGTGAAATATTTCTTAAAATGAAAATTATACCAATAATGGACATTTTGAGGGCAATGAGATTAATTTAAGTCATGATGACATCCCGTTGAATTTCAGGGTCTAAATTTGGAAGAGATAAAATATAAGCATGAGTGGTACACTAGAATTTGGCGAAACAGATGTTCACACACACACCCCTCTTCTGCCTGATTATTCCTACTTTTCTCAGTACTTAGTTCAGTGGATGTCAGAAAGAGAATTGGAAAAGAGAAAAGTTTCACTACTAAACTAGACTGAACTATCATTTCTGGGATAGATTGTACAGATACAGTAGTACCATTAATATATGTGTGTGAATGCATACCCACACAATATCCACATGAAATATTGATGTAATAAGAGAAATGCAGCTGTTGAGAAACAGTCCAAAATCTGAGCTGGAATATGGATATTTTGCAAGGTTACAAGTCCTAAGGAAAGTAAAAAAATGTAATTATACCTTAAACCTCTGAGAAAGACACCATAAATTAGACAAATGATAGTGTTTTAATTAACTTAAAACCTTATTGCAAATTGTTTATCAGACTCAACCTATTCTGCTCATAGAAAATATTAATATGCACACATTTATTTAACAAGAACATGTGCATGCGTGCTCACTCTCTTCAGCTGGGAGTCATGTCTGACTCTTTACGACCCCTTATGGACCATAGCCCACCAGGCTCCTCTGTCCATGCAATTTCCCAGGCAAGTATACTGGAGTGGGTTGCCATACCCTCCTCCAGGGGATGTTCCAGAGATCAAACTCAGAGTCTCCTGAGTCTCCTGCATTTCAGGAAGATTCTTTAACACAGAGCCAAAGGGGAAGCCCATTTTTAATAAAAATAAGCTTCCCCAATCCAGTGTCAATAAGATAAACAACACCTAAGAAGAAAATCCAACTATTTAACAAAATTAACACTTGGACTGCAAAGAGATCAAACCAGTCAATCCAGAAGGATATCAGTCCTGAATATTCATTGGAAAGACTGATACTGAAGCTGAAACTTCAATACTTTGGCCATCTAATGCAAAGAGCTGATTAATTGCAAAAGATCCTGATGCTGGGAAAGATTGAAAGTGGGAGAAGGGGGTGACAGAGGATGAGCTGATTGGATGACATCACCGACTCAATGGACATGAATTTGAGTAAGCTCTGGGAGTTGGTGATGGACAGGGAAGCTTTCATGCTTCAGTCCATGGGGTCACAAAGAGTCGGACACGACTGAGTAGCTGAACTGAACTGAACACTATAAAATTAATAATTTTGAACACTCAATTTTTACAACAAAATTCTGAATTTTGTGAGATAAATATTACTTTCTGATATTGGACATAGTGAAACGTGGATCTTATTTAACTTAGATGTCCAAAGTCATGAAGTTATTGAATCTGGCACATAATAATTATATGATAAATATTTATCAAGATAGAGTGTGAAAAGTCATGAGGATACAGAAGAAGATAGGAGCTAGAAGATGAAGACCTTTGTGCAGCTTATTCAGATGTACCCTAGAAGCAATAGTTTAGTTTGTAATAAAAGTGGTTAAACAACAAAGTTTACAGAGATTTAATATGGAAAAAAATTATGGAAAAAAGGCAATTTATGTAGAGACATCAGCTGGTTTCAGTGGTATTGGAAATAAAAACATCACTAGGAAATATGCTTAAGACATTGTCTGCAAGTCATTGTATGGGGTTGAAAAGAATAATTCTAGAGATTTTGACTGTAGTAATTAATGGTGTTGTAGTACAGTCCTGGAGTAAGGAAACTATTATGGAAGAGAGAGTTAGGAGATGCCATAATAAGCTTTGCTCATATCAAGTTTGAAATGTCTAGCAGACATCAAGTGGATATTTGTATTGGATATTTAAATAGAAGGATCTGACACTAAGGACAAAAGCCTAGTATGGAGCTAAATTTAAACAAAAAACATAAATAAATAAAATTGGAAAAACAATATGAATGCAATAATGCTCACAGTCTTTCCTTTGAAGAGGCTTTGAGATGGCTTTCTAATTCTGAATCTCAGAGCCACTCTCCCTATGGCAAATATTGCAGACTGGTTTGATCAACATCACATTCTGTAAACTAGAGAATGGAAAGATGAAATCTCATTTTCCACACTCTTGAAGCTAAGTTTTCAAAAGTGACAGATTTCTACCAAACAGATTCTTATGCAAGACTTGGAAGGCAGAACTACGATTATAGGACAGAGGTCATGAGGCTTCTCTAGCAAGTCAAGTCACAAAGTGTTTTTCTTTTTCTTTTCTCATTCCTCCTCTCTCTGTCTTTCTAATAGCAGCTTTATAAGGATTTCTATTCTCCGGTGTATGGCATCTTGGGTCTTTGAAGATGAGCTGGGGCAGGCTCACAGACTCTCAGCCCCGGATCTCAGCCACTGTGGACCCCTCTGGCAAACCCACTAAAAGACGAGAATCTTGGCCTTATAAGGCTAAGCCCCACTTCCACTTACAGACCCACTCTTGTAACCCTGCACCCACTTTCCCTTCCATTTCTGGGCCAGGAGTGGGTACCGGGACTCATAGCCACAGAGGGAATTAGGAGAGTCCTTGTGAAGGCAGAAGGGAAGGCATCTTCAAAAGTCTAATGTTTCCTTGAATGTTATCTTCGCAAACCTAATGTTTGTGGTTCAGATGCTGCTACTAGTGAGTTTCCATGTGAGGCTTATGGAAAACTTGGCCATTACCAGCTAGCCACTCCCCCTTGCTGGCGAGCAGGGTACTGGTTTTCCAGTTATTAATTAGTTGGAAATTGCATGTAAACGTGTCCAGGCCTTATAAAGTGTTCTCTGATCCAGGGCTTCCTGCTCAATGGACACCAGAAAACAGGCTGCAGGTGATGGAGCAGCCAAAGAGAGAGGACCAAAAAGCTATTGCTATTGCAGGATTTCAAAAGAATATTTTGCTGGTATAATTAGATAGTTGTCCTGTTTACATTGTTTCTGGAAATTTAGCATAAAATTTAGTATCCAAATAATAATATTTTTAAATAAATTATTTTTTCCTCTTATTCTACAGTACATTTTATTGTCAGCCATTAAAAATCCTCTCCTAGTGAGAACTAATTAAGCTTTTTTTGAATTTCAAGATGTCAGCTATAGAGTATTAAATCAAATACAGGAGCTTCTAAGCTCCACAGGTCACCTATTCGTGAAGTCAGTCCCAACTGGAGCGTGAAACAGCCAGATGGCTTGATGTGGACAGAGTATGGCTCCAGAAACAGGCATTTCAAACTCCACTATCTTGGAGCTCTGCTGTCTACAACAGCTGCTATTTGCTGAGTCAGCAAAAGAGGGACAGGACAATCACTCTTGAGCTTATTTCTGCCCCACCTAAAAGTGTTACTTGCTATTTCACTTTATAGGCCATTGGTCCAGATTAGCCACAGCCTCTCTCTTAACTGAAGAGTGCTGCGAGATACAAGAATGTAATTTTAAATGTGTGAACATTATATTTGCTAAAAATCTCACTGTACACCAGCAGAAGTCTCAGAGAGTCCTTGAAATCTACTAACTCTAGACTAGAGGCTTTGCTATTAGGCTTATCCCAAGAATGTACAATGACACCAGTGTGGTCTTTGCCATCACCAGCCTGAATGGGGCATGGAAACAGCATGGGAGGGGCCTCTGGAGTTGCGGAAGGAGCATGACTAATCCCACAAGCTACTGACTGACTTCAGATGCTGGGGCAATGGGTTTGGAATGCAATCCCTAGAGTAGCTGGCTAAATAAACATACACTTCTCACTTTTCCTTTAGTTAGAAGGATTGCTTAACAGGTAGAATCTCCAAAGCATTGGCATTTCAAATACTTCTGTTTTCAAATCCCCTGTGCATAAGAAGGCTTGAAAAAGTTTTTCTTTTAAAAAAAATTTTGTGAAGCGCTGCTGGTGAGAAAAGGGCTAGAATTTACTAATTATAGTCAATTTTCTTAATAATTTTACAGATACTTTATCTCCTGTTTATATAATCTAAACTCATTTTAATAGTAGTTAAATTAAACTTAATCATGAATGCAGATAATTTAGGAAAAATACAGAATTGCAACGTGTAACAAAACCAAAGATAAGTCACCTATCTATTATTAGGTATTTCAGAACATCTATATCACTTTTTAAATTTATGGAGTGTGCTTAAGCCCCCACCCCTCCAAATGGCTTTTGCAAAGACACAGGTACCAGAATTTGACATAGTTACGTGTCTGACTGGTATATTTGGGTGGTAGTCATACCATTGACATGATTTCAGGAGATTTAAGGTTTACTTGGTTTAGTCTCTAGATGTGTAACCTTTAAAAGTCATATCATCACCCATCAAACTGTTCTAATATTTTATACAGCACCATTTTACTCTTGATATGATCTGACCCTTAGGTAGTTAGATTTACCCAGAGCAGATTATAGGCTGCCAAAGGTTATATTTTGCTCTTTTTAAAATTTCCATGTTTAGTCACATATAGAGTTTCACTGTAATCTTCTTGAAAACTTTGATATTCCTTAATACTACTTCATGCTAATATGTTGTCTAAGATTTTTTAAATTTTATAAAACTAAATGTTGTATATTTGATTAGCTGTCACACATTTAAGTGTCATAATTAGATTTAATTTGTATTTATCCAGCTTTTATTTTAAGAATATTAATTTAAGCATATTTTAATGGAGAGAATAGGAAAGTGAGTGTGGAAGGAATTCAACACAAAAAAGACAGACAAATAATACATTGTAAGATTCAGTTGCAACTAAAATAACTTAGAGCATTTGGCTTGTAAGATATTCAACCATGAACTATTATAATTTTTGTTCAATTGGCTACATATTTCCTTTAAAAAAAAAGGAAATCTTTTTTTTTATTGTTTGTCACTAAACATTTTTCACTAAATGTCCTGAAATCTATAAATGATTTAAATTTTATCCTTCTTATGATTTCAACCACTGAAGTTGTCTTTATTTTAAAATTAATTATAAAGTCCTATACACAAAGGTATATTTGGGTTCTGCTTTACAGAAAAAAATAAATGTTTTTTACACAAAATCTTCCTAACTATATATTATTTTAAATGGTGAATTTGTAATGTTACTGATTCTGTTTAATTTGAAGGTTAAAAGTCTCTATAATTTTGCTTTTCTTAATTTTACTAGCAACACAATTGGTGATTCTTTGAGAGTTTTTTATTTTCTTCTAAGAAATCATTAATTTTCCAGTTTTATTTTTGCTTTCTTTTCTATATTTCTTTCTTTCTTACCAATTCACAGATGTCAAAATAGAAGACACTTTTATTCAGAAAGTCAGGTAACTGATATACCCAAAGATCATGTCAGACAACTCACCTATATAAGCTAAACATTCAAAATACAAACTGAAACTTCAGCAAGTATGGCAAAAACCACCATAATAATGTAAAGTAACTAGCCTCCAATTAAAATAAATAAATTAAAAAAATCCTATCTTCATTCTCATTCTGTGAAATTGCAACAAACATATAGAATGTGATGGTTAAATCAACAGATCCAAGGTATAGAATACTACTAAGCATTTGTGATACATCCATAAATATTTTTCAATAAATCCTATTTATTTTATTATCCTATATAATTATTTTATTATCCAGGTATATATCCTTTTCAAGGCTTTGACTATGTGGATTACAATAAACTGGAAAATTCTGAAAGAGATGGGAATACCAGACCACCTGACCTGCCTCTTGAGAAATCTGTATGAAGCAACAGTTAGAACTGGACATGGAACAACAGACTGGTTCCAAATCAGGAAAAGGAGTAGATCAAGGCTGTATATTGTCACCTGCTTATTTAACTTATATGCAGAGCACATCATGAGAAACGCTGGGCTGGAAGAAGCACAAGCTGGAATCAAGATTGCCGGGAGAAATATCAATAACCTCAGATATGCAGATGACACTAGCCTTATGGCAAAAAGTGAAGAAGAACTAATAAGCCTCTTGATGAAAGTGAAAGAGGAGAGTGAAAAAGTTAAAGCTCAACATTCAGAAAACGAAGATCATGGCATCCGGTCCCATCACTTCATGGGAAATAGATGGGGAAACAGTGGAAACAATGTTAGACTTTATTTTGGGGGCTCCAAAATCACTGCAGATGGTGATCACAGCCATGAAATTAAAAGACACTTGCTCCTTGGAAGGAAAGCTATGATCAACCTAGGCAGCATATTAAAAGCAGAGACATTACTTTGCTAACAAAGGTCCATCTAGTCAAGGCTGTGGTTTATCCAGTGGTCATGTATGGATGTGAGAGTTGTACTATAAAGAAAGCTGAGAGCCGAAGAATTGATGCTTTTGAACTGTGGTGTTGGAGAAGACTCTTAAGAGTCCCTTGGACTGCAAGGAGATTCAACTGGTCAGTCCTAAAGTAAATCAATCCTGAATATTCATTGGAAGGACTGATGCTGAAGCTGAAACTCCAATAATTTGGCCACCTGATGCAAAGAGCTGACTCATTTGAAAAGATCCTGATGCTTGGAAAGATTGAAGGTGGGAGGAGAACGGGACAACACAGGATGTGATTGTTGGATGGCATCACTGACTCAATGAACATGAGTTTTAGTAAAATCCTTGAGTTGGTGATGGACAGGGAAGCCTGGTGTGCTGCAATCCATGGGGTCGCAAAGAGTTGGACATTTGCAATAGTTACAATGCAATACTTAGATTTGCGATAGTTGCCAGTATATGATTGAAATCTTAATTCTTAGCATATCCAAGGACGTACAGAAAGCTATTCTGTTTCTCCCTTTATGCTGCAAAGACAAGAAGCTCTTTCTCTATTTCTGGCTTGCTGGAAACAGTTGTAATCATATCCATAAAATGTAATAGTTTGTTTTATTTTTTAGTCCTCAGCTGTTAGAAAAAAGAAGAAAGTAATGGCATAACAGTAGCTAGCAGTTGTTGTTTCAGAAACTACAAACATTGGTCATATACTTTTAATGACAAACTACCACCAAGATACAAAAATTTTGTAATGTGACAACTTCTTAGATATACAGTCTTCTAAACTATCACTAAAATCTGTTTGGTTTTTTACATCTATAAAACATATTTTTAAATCTTTTAATATTATTGCATTGTCAATGAACTAAAAAGCTAAAACTCTGGTTCATTTAAGGTTTTGCCATTTTTTGACAACTAAAGTGAATTAATTTTGACTGAATTTCTTATGGCAATATCTGTTTATAATGCTAGCAATAAATGGCTATAATGTGCATATCTATTAATAATATCATGAATATATTTTAAACTACAAAATACATTCTAGGCAGGAGTAAGAGGGTATAATTGGATTGATTGAGGTCACTTATATAAAAAAAAAAACACGGACAATCTGCAAGACAGGCTAATTTATAACATTGATGAACATCTATTAAATTCCTAAATCTTTCTTCTGTATTTATATGATATATTTGGGCAGGAGGGGTGATATAGGAAATCATTTTTAGTGTACAATATACAAACTGTTTAAACTTGGTGATTTTATCATGAAAATATACTAACTTATAATGAAGTTCAATTAACTTTCAAATATAATCAAACATTTAATGTAAAATTTAATCCTTTAAAATTCTTCTTACATTGAGGGTTTTTTTTTTTTTTNGAAAAAGTTAAAGCTCAACATTCAGAAAACGAAGATCATGGCATCCGGTCCCATCACTTCATGGGAAATAGATGGGGAAACAGTGGAAACAATGTTAGACTTTATTTTGGGGGCTCCAAAATCACTGCAGATGGTGATCACAGCCATGAAATTAAAAGACACTTGCTCCTTGGAAGGAAAGCTATGATCAACCTAGGCAGCATATTAAAAGCAGAGACATTACTTTGCTAACAAAGGTCCATCTAGTCAAGGCTGTGGTTTATCCAGTGGTCATGTATGGATGTGAGAGTTGTACTATAAAGAAAGCTGAGAGCCGAAGAATTGATGCTTTTGAACTGTGGTGTTGGAGAAGACTCTTAAGAGTCCCTTGGACTGCAAGGAGATTCAACTGGTCAGTCCTAAAGTAAATCAATCCTGAATATTCATTGGAAGGACTGATGCTGAAGCTGAAACTCCAATAATTTGGCCACCTGATGCAAAGAGCTGACTCATTTGAAAAGATCCTGATGCTTGGAAAGATTGAAGGTGGGAGGAGAACGGGACAACACAGGATGTGATTGTTGGATGGCATCACTGACTCAATGAACATGAGTTTTAGTAAAATCCTTGAGTTGGTGATGGACAGGGAAGCCTGGTGTGCTGCAATCCATGGGGTCGCAAAGAGTTGGACATTTGCAATAGTTACAATGCAATACTTAGATTTGCGATAGTTGCCAGTATATGATTGAAATCTTAATTCTTAGCATATCCAAGGACGTACAGAAAGCTATTCTGTTTCTCCCTTTATGCTGCAAAGACAAGAAGCTCTTTCTCTATTTCTGGCTTGCTGGAAACAGTTGTAATCATATCCATAAAATGTAATAGTTTGTTTTATTTTTTAGTCCTCAGCTGTTAGAAAAAAGAAGAAAGTAATGGCATAACAGTAGCTAGCAGTTGTTGTTTCAGAAACTACAAACATTGGTCATATACTTTTAATGACAAACTACCACCAAGATACAAAAATTTTGTAATGTGACAACTTCTTAGATATACAGTCTTCTAAACTATCACTAAAATCTGTTTGGTTTTTTACATCTATAAAACATATTTTTAAATCTTTTAATATTATTGCATTGTCAATGAACTAAAAAGCTAAAACTCTGGTTCATTTAAGGTTTTGCCATTTTTTGACAACTAAAGTGAATTAATTTTGACTGAATTTCTTATGGCAATATCTGTTTATAATGCTAGCAATAAATGGCTATAATGTGCATATCTATTAATAATATCATGAATATATTTTAAACTACAAAATACATTCTAGGCAGGAGTAAGAGGGTATAATTGGATTGATTGAGGTCACTTATATAAAAAAAAAAACACGGACAATCTGCAAGACAGGCTAATTTATAACATTGATGAACATCTATTAAATTCCTAAATCTTTCTTCTGTATTTATATGATATATTTGGGCAGGAGGGGTGATATAGGAAATCATTTTTAGTGTACAATATACAAACTGTTTAAACTTGGTGATTTTATCATGAAAATATACTAACTTATAATGAAGTTCAATTAACTTTCAAATATAATCAAACATTTAATGTAAAATTTAATCCTTTAAAATTCTTCTTACATTGAGGGTTTTTTTTTTTTTTTAAGGTACCCTCAGAAGTACTAGCATAAAGGTTTGTTGTAGCAAGTTACTGATCATCCAGTTGGTTAAATACCAGATTGTGATCTCTTTCAGAGTCGTTGTTTCCAGTGACATGCCCTTCTACCCATCTGTTTTGTTTAAGAGTATTTAAAAAGCTCACGAACTTCTCAGAGAACAGGAGAGATCACAGATCCCCAAGTGGGTTCACTGTTAAGATTTTCTGATGCGTTATGGAAAGGGATTTACTGGTAGCTTACTTCCTCATTTGTCCTTTAAAACTCCTCTGCCAATTGTGCAATTAAGGTCAATTGTATAGCTTCTGAAGAGAAACTTTTGCTCCTAAAACAGGTAGTGATCATATTATTAGAGCAGAAAATTAAATGTATTAGTAAAGAATCTGCCTGAAATGCAGGGTACCCAAGTTCAAACAACTGGTTCAAAATTTTGAAAGGGGTACAAGAAGGATATATATTATCACCCTGTTTATTTAACTTGTATACAAAGTACATCATGAGAAATGCCAGGCTGGATGAATCACAAGCTGGAATCAAGACTGCCAGGTGGAATGTCAGCTATTTCAAATATGCACTTGATACCACTGTAATGGCAGAAAGTGAAGAGGAACTAAAGAATCTCTTATGAAGGATGAAAGAGGAGAGTGAAAAAGCTGGCTTAAAACTCAACATTCAGAACATGATTATGGCATCTGGTCCCATCACTTCATGGCAAACAGAAGGGGGAAAGTGGGAGCAGTGACAGATTTTATTTTGGGGAGCTCCAAAGTCACTGTGGATGGTGACTGCAGGCATGAAGTTAAAAGACACTTGCTCCTTGGAAGAAAAGCCAAGACCAACCTAGACAGTGTATTAAAAAGCAAAGACATCGCTTTGCTGTCAAAGATCTGTATAGTCAAAACTGTGGTTTTCCCAGTAGTCGCATATGGATGTGAGAGACCATTAAGAAGGCTGAGCACCAAAAAATTGATACTTTAAAAAATTCCTTCTACAGTCATTCACCTGTCTTGTCTGTACAATGTGTTATGTCATTTTAATCTAGCCAGTGACCTGTCTAGAACTAGAGATATTAATATTTAATCATCCCTAGTCACCTTCCAAGCAGTGGCAATTGTCACTACTCCCTTCATATCAGTTGTTCTTGAGTATGTGATAGTTAGGTGATGGATTTCAATTCTCAGGGCAGGGCTGTGTGATAAGAAATAGTCAGGTTCTATAACATCAACATAGAAAATGTTGGTATGAGAAAGATTGCCCGCTATGTGTTTTCTTACCACCCCCACCCCCTCCCACCATTTAAAGCTATTTACAGCTATTCTTATTAGCCCCATTTTACAGATGTAAAAGCTGAGGTTGAGAGGTTGGAAAAATCATTGACTATCAAACATCAGCTAGTAATTAAGCTCTCATCTGTCTGATTCCAGGTCAAATTCAAGGATAAGGGGAAGACTTTACATTCTCTCAAACAGATAATATTACAAGAGGGAGGAAAAAATACTGTCAGCTTCATATCTCCATACAATAAACTCAATGACTCCTCAACTTGTTCTCAGCATTTTAGTGAAAAGATTTATTCAGTATTCCCAAGAAATTTCAATAAAAGTCCAACTGGTTTGAAAATTTATATCTCAGCACTAAATGATAAAAATCTTAAAAAGCACTTTTAAACTCACATTGATATAGTAATAGCATCATTATATTTACAGGCTAATACGGTGTGAAAATAGTTGTGTTTTATGGATACAATACTTTTTACCAATCACATGGAGCTAATCATCAGATTAGTTAACCTGACTTATGGCAAAACTCATCGTGACTTTTGCTGTGTAAAAAGGAGAAACGCACCAATCAACAGAAAACTGGAGATGACTTAGAAACAGCCTTATCTTCAAACTGCCTAATTTTGGTGAGTTGTACCTTTACCATACTTTTCAGCAATATAGTTTTTTTAAGCGATTATTAGTTTTTTTCTTTGGCAAAGAAGAAATAAATGAGTATACGAATAAAGGAAAAATTAGGTACTGGAGAAATGAAGACTTTCCAATATACTTTCCATCTACTAGGTACAACATAGTTACTTGTATAGTTAACTGCTCTCCCAACTCTTAAAGCCATAACAAGATTTATGGTTGAATACTGAAGATGAAATGATACTTGAAGTTACAAAATGTCACATATAGTGTTGAGACCGGCTCAGCAGGCAGGGCTTCTGAAAGTGTGATAGGGCGGAAGAAAGAGAAACAAGACACAAGAATTCAGAGAAAAGCGAGAATCGGGGGACCAACACTCAAGGGCTCCAAGGTGAAGGTGCCGAAACTGAATCCAAGCCAATTTGTTATACTTCCAGCTGTAAAGGAAAAAATATGCAGGGAGTTAAGCGATAACTCATGTGGCCTTCAGGGCCAAAGAACAAAGTGATCATCAACCACTGAGTAACTAAGAAACAGTAATCAATAACAAATCATAACTAAGACTAACATTCTTATCTATAGATTTTCCACCAGATACGTAAAACATGTGACTCTGAGACTCCAGTTGAGAAACAGTCTGGGGTTGGTTTTCTGATCCCTGGATCATATCTTGTTTTCAAGATTGAACTGTTCCCTCTGGACTTGTTCCAATAGTCTCATGCCTTATAACATCCAGTTGATTAGTAATTATAAATTTCTTTTGTGGCCCTTGCTGCTGCCTGTTTTTCTTTTATTCTTCCTGTCTCCTACATATAGCAGATATCGAACTACTGTCATTTAAATAAATGGTAAATTAACTTTCTTGTTTCTGAGAATTGACCCACTGATTCAAATTGTCTGACTTTTATCATGCAGAGAGGAGTAGCTTCATCATAACATCCATTTGACCAGAGTACCCCCATTGGAGGTTATTTCACTATTTCCAAATTTACTCACTGCCAATAATAATCTACCTTTGTCTTTACTCTCCTTTTAGTATAGAACTGTCTTCATATTTAAACTCTAGTTATTCTTCAAATCCCATCTTAATCCACCTCATCTGAGAAATCCAGTGACCATGCTGTTTTGAGCATATTAAGTTGTTATATCATAACCTATTCCATTCATTAAGCAATCTTTCCTCTGTTGACTTATAGTGTCCATCATTTTTGCACATAGAATAATTTTTTAAAAGAAAAAAAAAATCTACTTTAAGGAACGGGCAAAAGAAATTGCTAAACATTTTTTCCAAAGAAGATATATTAATATAAATGATCAATGGGTACATGAAAAAATCCTCAATATCACTAATCACTAGGAAATGCAAATCGACACCATTATAGGATAGCACCTCACAATATAATGACCATTATCAAAAACAAAACAAAACTAGAAATGGCAAGTGTTGATGAGGCTGTGGAAAAAAGGGAACCCTTGTGCACCATTGGTAGGGATGTAAGTTGGTGCAGCATTGGAGAAAGCAGCATACGGAGGGTTTTAAAAACCTAAAAGAGAACTATCATGTGATCTAGTGATCCTACTTGTGTGTCTATAACTGAAGTAAATGAAATTACTATATCAAAGAGATATTTGTACTCCCGTGTTCATTGCAATATTATTCATAGTAGCAAAGTGGTGGAACAAATGTTCATCAGTGGATGAACGGATAAAGAGGATGTGGTATATATATATATTCTAACAATCTAATATAGTAATAATACAGCAGTAAAAAAAAAAAAGGTGAAGTCATAGAAATAGTAGAATGGTGGTTACCAGGGGCTGAAAGGTGGGGGAATGGGGAGAAGTTGTTCAAAGTATATCAACAACCAGCAGAAAGATAAAAAAGATCTGAGAAGCTAATGTATAGCATGTGTGCTAAGTCATTTTAGACATGTCTGACTCCTTGCAACCCCATGGACTACAACCTGTCAGGCTCCTCTGTCCATTGAATTTTCAAGGCAAGAATACTGGAGTGGGTTGCCATTTTCTTCTCCAGGGGATCTTCCTGACTCAGAGGTTGAATGCATGTCTCATATCTGCCACATTGGCAGGCAGGTTCTTTACCACTAGTGCCAACTGGTAAGCACCAACAAGTAGCACAGTGAATATGATTAACAATACTGTTGTATATACTTGAAAGTTGTTCAGAGAGTAAATTTTCAATGCTATCATGACACAAACACAAAAAATAACTATGTAAGGAGATAAGAGTGTTAACTAACTTTATTGTCAATCATTTTGCAATATATCAGTTCAGTTCAGTCGCTCAGTTGTGTCCGACTCTTTGCGACCCCATGAATCACAGCACACCAGGCNTCCAGTCCTGTGGTCACTGCTGAGATTTCCAAATGTGCTGGTATATTGAGTTTAGCACTTTTTTAGCATCATTTTTCAGGATTTGAAATAGCTTAACTGGAATTCCATCACCTCCATTAGCTTTGTTCATAGTGATGCTTTCTAAAGCCCACTTGACTTCACATTCCAGAATGTCTGCTCTAGGTGAGTGATCACACCATCGTGACTATCTGGGTCGTGAAGATCTTTTTTTGTACAGTTCTTCTATGTATTCTTGTCATCCCTTCTTAATATCTTCTGCTTCTGTTAGGTCCCTACCATGCTGTCCTTTATTGAGCTCATCTTTACATGAAATATTCCCTTGGTATCTCTAATTTACTTGAAGAGATCTCTAATCTTTCCTATTATGTTGTTTTCCTCTCCTTCTTTGCAGTGATCACTGAAGAAGGCTTTCTTATCTCTCCTTGCTATTCTTTGGAACTCTGCTTTCAGATGCTTATATCTTTGCTTTTCTCATTTGCTTTTTATTTCTCTTCTTTTCACAACTATTTGTAAGGCCTCCCTAGACAGCCATTTTGCTTTTTTTGTATTTCTTTTCCATGGGAATGATCTTGATCCCTGGCTCCTGTACAATGTCATGAACCTCCATCCATAGTTCATCAGGTAGTCTATCTATCAGATCTAGTCCCTTAAATCTATTTCTCACTTCCACTGTATAATCATAAGGGATTTGATTTAGGTCATACCTGAATGGTCTAGTGGTTTTCCCTACTTTCTTCAATTTAAGTCTGAATTTGGCAATAAGGAGTTCATGATCTGAGCCACAGTCAGCTCCCAGTCTTGTTTTTGCTGAGTGTATAGAGCTTCTCCATCTTTAGCTGCAAAGAATATAATCAATCTGATTTCTGTGTTGACTATCTGGTGATGTCCACGTGTAGAGTCTTCTCTTGTGTTGTTGGAAGAGGGTGTTTGCTATGACCAGTGCATTCTCTTTGCAAAACTCTACTAGCCTTTGCCCTGCTTCATTCTGTATCCCAAGGCCAAATTTGTCTGTTACTCTAGGTGTTTCTTAACTTTCTAGTTTTGCATTCCAGTCTCTTATAATGAAAAGGACATATTTTGGGGGGTGTTAATTCTAAAAGGTCAGGTAAGACTTCAAAGAACTGTTCAACTTCAGCTTCTTCAGTGTTTCTGGTTGTGGCATAGACTTGAATTACTGTGATATTGAATGTTTTGCCTTGGAAACGAACAGAGATCATTCTGTCATTTTTTGAGATTGCATCCAAGTGTTGCATTTCAGACTCTTTTTTTGACCATGATGGCTACTCCATTTCTTTTTGATGTATTCCTGCCTGCAGTAGTAGATATAATGGTCATCTGAGTTAAATTCACCCATTCCAGTCCATTTTAGTTTGCCGATTCCTAGAATGTCCACGTTTACTTTTGCCATCACTTGTTTGACCACTTCCAATTTGTCTTGATTCATGGACCTAACTTTCCAGGTTCCTATACAATATTGCTGTTTATAGCATCTGACCTTGCTTCTATCACCAGTCATATCTACAACTGGGTATTGTTTTTGCTTTGGCTCTATCCCTTCATTCTTTCTGGAGTTATTTCTCCAGTGATCTCCAGTAGCATATTGGGCACCTACTGACCTGGGGAGTTCCTTTTTCAGGATCCTATCATTTTGCCTTTTCATACTGTTCATGGGGTTCTCAAGGCCAGAATACTGAAGTGGTTTGCCATTCCCCTTTCCAGTGGACCACATTCTGTCAGACCTTTCCACCCTGACCCATCCATCTTGGGTGGCCCCACATAGCATGGCTTAGTTTCATTGAGTTAGACAAGGCTGTGGTCCATGTGATTAGATTGACTAGTTTTCTGTGATTATGGTTTCAGTGTGTCTGCCCTCTGATGCACTCCCGCAACACATACCATGTTAGTTGGGTTTCTCTTACCTTGGACATAGAGTATGTCTTCACAGCTGCTCCTGCAAAGCGCAGCTGCTGCTCCTTACCTTGGTTGAGGGGTATCTCCTCACCGCTGCCCCTCATGACCTTGAACATGGAGTAGCTCTTCTTGCCCCTCCTGTGCCCGCACAGCTACCGCTCCTTGCACATGGGGTTGCTCCTCTTGGAATCTACTTTACTGAACTTTGTTAAGGATATAAGGATCTTTGCATTTCATTAAGGTTCCTAAGAACATACTTCCATTCTGTCAAGTACCAAAAGATCTTCTATCAGTTCAGTAGCTATTAATATCCATTTTCAATATTTTCAATCATAGAGAAATGATGATATGGTTCTACTTACAAATAACTTAGTTTTTAAAAAGACCTTTATGAATCTGTTCCCTATTGCACCAAAAATGACCCTCTTAAACTCTTTGCTAAAATATGCAGAGTTGATGAAATGTTGATATGGTGAGAATCTTTGTTCTTATTAACAAAAATTTTAAGTAGAAAGAAAAATGAAAAGGTTCATTTCCTCCTGAGATATATCCCTAGTTGGACAGGTCTAATTGCTATTTATTATATTAAGCAAAACCATCCTCACTGTAATATTTACTCACTTGCTTTGCTCTACAAATTTACTTTCACAGTGTCTTATCTTACTTTCAGGTTATAAATCTTTACATACTTGAGAAATGTTGTCATGTATCCTCTACGAAATTTTTTTGGACTAAAAATCGTTAGATTAATTATTTATCCATAGTATATGGCACATAGAACATTTCTGATAACTCACATATATGTATGCATGTCACTCATAAAATATGGTGGTTCCCACAGAAGCAAGTTTTCTGACCCTCACAGAGTACAGTGAATTTCCTGCCTTCCATGCCTTGTAAGCTGGTGCTTTCTTAACACAGATTGATTGCACAAAAGATAGACTGTCTTGGCTAAACTCGTTAATACTTTGCTTATATTCCTTACCCTTTAAGTACATTTCAGGACATTAACATCAAGAAGACCTCATTTATGTAGTTAATTCCCACATAAACTATTTCCTTTTACTTGCTGGTCAGTTGAGTCAGTTGCTGGTCAGTTGGTCAGTTGAGTAGATGCTTGAAATTAAAACTCATATATTTTCACTGGTAATGCCATATTGTTGGAGGTCTTTGATTTAATTTCCTAAGCCAGTTAAATTAAAAAAAATTAAATTAATTAAAAAAATTAAAAAAGATTTTAATTAAAAAAATTTCAATTAAAAAATTTCTTTTATGGGTATTAAAATTCCTGGAAAAGAAATTTTGAAAACAAATGTTCTTCTTGAAGTCTTAAAGTAATAGCAAAGACATAACAGGGCACTGCGCATTTAGAGCTATAGTTCACTTTTTTATTCCCCCCTAGGATAAGCACTCTCTGGAGAAAACTTTCTGAGTGCTGAAGGTTGAGAAGGAATTTAAGATATATGACTAAACTTTCCATCAAGTACAAAAAGCTGCTCTATCAGTTCACCAGCAATTAATATGCAGTTTCGCTATTTTCACTGAACTTGTTTCTACACCTAGTCATTGGCTGAATCTCACCAACTGGAATCTAAAGTTCTGAAAACAGACTCTTCAAGGCTGGCGATCAGCAGTGAAAATGAATGTAACTATATCAATGTCTCTACCCAAGACTCTATTTAATTTATTCAACATAAAGCCAGTATTTTGTTGAATTAGTTTAATTTTAATCCATTTTATCTATTTTAACTAGATTCCTCTTTATTATTTTAAAGATACTATTTTGAGAGAAGAATAGAGGAAAATTAGGTGTGACAGATACATGGTTAGGCAAAACCAAACAATACAAAAACAAAAATAAAGAACATGAGGAAAATATGAGTTTTGATCTGGGCCACAAGATTTTCTCAGCAAGTGATTTAGCTGGTAATTTTAAAATGGGCTTGCAATTTTCTAAGCCTTCTAAATTAGTGTAATACAGCCTAGAGCTGCCACATGAAGTTTCTTATCTATAGGATAAGCAGATTAAACTTATTTGCAAATGTCAACTATATCCTTGTATTCTTATCCTGTGTGTCTCATTAACTTGTTTTGAGTAGGAGTATATGTACATCAGTCATTTCAGTCGCTTAGTCATGTCTGACTCTTTGCGACCCCATGAATCATAGCACGCCAGGCCTCCCTGTCCAGCACCAACTCCCGAAGTTCATTCAAACTCATGTCCATTGAGTCGGTGATGCCATCCAGCCATCTCACCCTCTGTCATCCCTTTCTCTCCCTGCCCCCAATGACTCCCAGCATCAGGGTCTTTTCCAATGAGTCAACTTTTTGCATGAGGTGGGCAAAGTATTGGAGTTTCAGCTTCAGCATCAGTCCTTCCAATGAACATTCAGGACTGATCTCCTTTGGGATGAACTGGTTGGATATCCTTGCAGTCTAAGGGACTCTCAAGAGTCTTCTCCAACACCACAGTTCAAAAGCATCAATTATTTGGTGCTCAGCTTTCTTCACAGTCCAACTCTCATATCTGTACATGACCACTGGAAAAACCATAGCCTTGACTAGACAGACCTTTTTTGGCAAAGTAATATCTCTGCTTTTCAATATGCTGTCTAGGTTGGTCATAATTTTCCTTCCAAGGAGTAAATGTCTTTTAAACTCCTACTCAAAAGTATATGTGTGTACTTCTACTTAAATGTATTGTGCATCACTGACCTGGTTAAAGGAACTTAGATTTCAAATGGATATGACTAAAGCAGTGACTGTCATTTTCATACAGCAGCAATTCTACAGATTTGATTATCTGCAGTTTGAACTTTATTCATCTACCTCTTTAAGACAGATGGACCTATGCACACTGTTGAGTGCAAGTGTGAGGGAGGAGGAGAGTGAGAATTCCTGAGAAGGGGCAGGAGCTAGTAGTATAAGAGACACATTCTTGCTTTAATGTAGTATTGGAAAACACCTCCAGACTGGATGTGGGAGACAAAATTTTATATGTTATCAACATATGTTTTTTATTTTTCTATGGACAATTAGTTGGACTTCACAAAGAAAAATGTTAAAAATCTACTTTTATGTCCCTCTAAAAACTATAGAAACTCTAGAAAGACCTGTAAATAAAAACAAACAGAAAAATTCAAACAGTATTCCAAGACCTAACTCTTATAGTCTTTTTGCTATGCATAAAAATAGACAGCTATTAATAGATATGCAAGGCATATATTTGTATGTATACATACATATATATATATATATATACACACACACATATTAATTTAACTGAAATTGCCCGTTATCCTTTCAGATTTAAATAAACGTTTATTAAAATCCAGTTTGTGGTCATTTTAAACATGTCTACAAATTCTTTGGTATTGCTATCCTTATCTTGAATATTAGCTAGTCTTTATGTATTACTTTTTGTTATTGAATGTTTTGCCTTGGAAACGAACAGAGATCATTCTGTCTTTTTTTTTTAATATAAATTTATTTATTTTAATTGGAGGCTAATTAATTTACAATATTGTAGTGGTTTTGCCATACATCGACATGAATCTGCCATGGGTGTACATGAGTTCCCCATCCTGAACTCCACGTCCCACTTCCCTCCCCATACCATCCCTCTGGGTCATCCCAGTGCACCAGCCCTGAGCATCCTGTATCATGCATCGAACTTGGACTGGTGATTCGTTTCACATATGATAATATACATGTTTCAATGACATTCTCCCAAATCATCCCACCTTCGCCCTCTCCCACAGAGTCCAAAAGACTGTTCTATACATCTTTGTCTCTTTTGCTGTTTCACATACAGGGTTATCATTACCATCTTTCTAAATTCCATATATATGTGTTAGTATACTGTATTGGTGTTTTTCTTTCTGTATTACTTTATTCTGTATAAAAGGCTCCAGTTTCATCCATCTCATTAGAACTGATTCAGATGTATTCCTCTTAATGGCTGAGTAATACTCCATTGTGTATATGTACTACAGCTTTCTTATCCAGTCATCTGTTGATGGACATCTAGATTGCTTCCATGTCCTAGCTATTATTAACAGTGCTGCAATGAACATTGGGGTACATGTGTCTCTTTCAATTCTGGTTTCCTCGGTGTGTATGCCCAGCAGTGGGATTGCTGGGTTGTATGGCAGTTCTATTTCCAGTTTTTTAAGGAATCTCCACGCTCTTCTCCATATTGGCTGTACTAGTTTGCCTTCCCACCAGCAAGGATCTCATTCAAATATGAAAGGAGAAATCAAAAGCTTTACAGACAAGCAAAAGTTAAGAGGATTCAGCACCACCAAATCAGCTCTCCAACAAATGCTAAAGGACCTTCTCTAGACAGGAAACACAGAAACAGTGAATACAATTGAATTCAAAACAATAAAATAAATGGCAATGGGATCATACTTATCAATAACTACCTTAAATGTAAATGGGTTGAATGTCCCAACCAAAAGACAAAGACTGGCTGAATGGATACAAAAACAAGACCCCTATATATGTTGTCTACAAGAGATCCACCTTGAAACAAGGGACAAATACAGACTGAAAGTGAAGGGCTGGAGAAAGATATTCTATGCAAATAGAGACCAAAAGAAAGCAGGAGTAGCAATACTCATATGAGATAAAATAGACTTTAAAACAAAGGCTGTGAAAAGAGAAAAAGAAGGACACTACATAATGATCAAAGGATCAATCCAAGAAAAAGATATAACAATTATAAATATATACATCCAACATAGTTTTTATGTATTACTATGATGACTAGTTTTATGTGTCACCTTGGGCATGTGGCCTGGTTATTCAGTCAGACACTAACCTAGGTATTTCATGAAGGTGTTTTGTAAATGTGGATCAAGTCCACATTCAGTTGACCTTAAGCATGAAGATTATTTGGACTTCCCAGGTGGCTCAGTGGGCAAAGAATCTGCTTTCCAATGCAGGAGATGCTGGAGATGTAGGTTTGACCCCTGGAGGAGGGCATGGCAACTCACTCCAGTATTTTTGTCTGGAAAATCCCATGGACAGAGATGCCTGGCAGGTTACACTCCACAGGGTGGGAAAGAATCAGACAAGACTGAAGCAGGTATGCAAGCACAAAGATTATTCTAGATAAACTGGGTGGACCTAATTTTAACAATTGAGAGTTATTAAGAGCAGAGCTGAGGCTTCCTGAAGAACTCCTTCCACTGAACAACTTCCTCAATAATGTCCAAGAGTGTCTGCTTTCCCTACTGGCCTGTCTTATGATTTCCAAACTTGCCTCAGTCAGTTCAGTTCAGTGACTCAGTCATGTCCGACTCTTTGTGACCCCATGAATCACAGCACGCCAGGCCTCTCTGTCTATCACCAACTCCCGGAGTTCACTCAAACTCATGTCCATAGAGTCGGTGATGCCATCCAGCTATCTCATCCTCTGCCATCCCCTTCTCCTGCTCCCAATCCCTCCCAGCATCAGAGTCTTTTCCAATGAGTCAACTCTTCGCATGAGGTGGCCAAAGTATTGGAGTTTCAGCTTCAGCATCAGTCCTTCCAATGAATACCCAGGACTGATCTTTAGGATGGACTGGTTGGATCTCCTTGCAGTCTAAGGGACTCTCAAGAGTCTTCTCCAACACCACATTTCAAAAGCATCAATTCTTTGGAGCTCAGCTTTCTTCACAGTCCAACTCTCACATCCATACATGACCACTGGAAAAACCATAGCCTTGACTAGATGGAACTTTTTTGGCAAAGTAATATCTCTGCTTTTCAATATGCTGTCTACGTTGGTCATAGCTTTCCTTCCAAGGAGTAAGTGTTTTTAAATTTCATGGCTGCAATCACCAACTCCAGTGATTTTGGGGCCCCCCAAAATAAAGTCTGAAACTGTGTCCACTGTTTCCCCATCTATTTCCCATGAAGTGATGGGACCAGATGCCATGATCTTAGTTTTCTGAATGTTGAGCTTTAAGCCAGCCTTTTCACTCTCCTCTTCCACTTTCATCAAGAGGCTTTTTATTTCCTCTTCACTTTCTGCCATAAGAGTGGTGTCATTTGCATATCTGAGGTTATTGATATTTCTCCCAGCAATCTTGATTCCAACTTGTGCTTCTTCCATCCCAGCGTTTCTCATGATGTACTCTGCATAGAAGTTAAATAAGCAGGGTGATAATACACAGCCTGGACGTACTCCTTTTCCTATTTGGAACCAGTCGATTGTTCCATATCCAGTTCTAATCTACTCATCCCCTAAAGTTATGTAACCACTTTTTTTTTTTCAATAAATCGTTTAACAGATATCCCCTACTGGCTGTCTCTCTGGTTGAACACTGACTAATGCACTTACTAATGCAGTTACTCATGCAGATATAACTGTGTGATTCTCAAGGCTGTGTTCTAAAAAGTGATACAGATTTCCCCTGGCTCCTTTCAGATACTTGTGGATCCAACTAGCTCCTGTAATGAAATCCAGGTAACATAGTTGTGTCCCACCCAAAGAAGCAAATGAGAACCAATTCCATGACATGATAATTCCCTATTATCATATGAGAAAGTCTGCACTATCCACTTTAAAACCACATGAGTAACTGAGACTTAAAAGTCCCAGGCAAATCCCATTCAATGTCCAGAACAGTAAGTGATAATAATAAATATGTGTTGTTGTTCTGCACTATTGTTTGGGACAGCTATTTATGTGGTAGGAAGGTAAACTCCTTCCTGGGCCTGAGAGTGTGCTCTTGTCTAACATGTGGAAATTATTTGTTCAAGGAGACACACATGCTGTCTACTCAGGAGACTTTATTGGGAAGGGGCACCTGGGCAGAGAGCCACAGAGTAAGGGAAGCCAAGAGGGCTGCTCTACCACGTGACTTGGTCTTGGGGTTTACGGTGATGGGATTAGTTTCTGGGTTGTCTCTGGCAATTATTCTGACTCAAGGTCCTTCCTGGTGGCACATGCATTGCTCAGTTAAGATGGCTTCCAGCGAAGAAGATTCTGGGAGCTGGTAGGATTTGTGGTATGTCCTTTTAACCTTTCCTGAATTCTTTTCATTGGTGGTGGTTTGTTAGTTCCATTTTCCTTACCAGGACCTCCTGTCACAAAATAATTCATGCAAATGTTTACTGTGGTGCCTGGCTGTGGTGGATGGTTTCAGTCAGTGTTTCCACTAACATTTACACAGTATAGACAACTTACAGACCTTGTTGGGTTTTGTATTGTGTCAGAGTCTCTGAATCAGAACTGCCTTTTCATAATTCCCTTCCCTGAAGGATGTTAAGTTCCAGATTGCCACAAAAGATATATAAACAAGATTTCGAAGAAAGAAGTTAGTGTCTTTGTTTTATGCTTGGAAGATCTGACTATATCAGATACTCTTGCAGGGCCCATGTGTTGTGATGGATCTGCTGACTCACCTCATTGACAGGAAGCAACATCAGCCCATAGTGACTTTAGCTTCTACCAGATCTTCTTGAGCCTACAGCCAGACTCAGACTCTTTCACCTCCTGGCAGAGCTCTTCCTTATGCATGAAAAGCCATAGAGATATACCCCAGTTCTACTGCAGGTCACTTGCGTAAACAAAGTTGAAGACTTAAGGTGGTTAAAGATTGACTCAGAGTCTTTTCTGAATAGGACAGGTTCCGGTTTGTCCTCATGGATTCTACGGGCTCATCGAGCATCCTAGTTTGTCCTTGTTCTCCCTCCCTTTACTTTTGTCTTTCCATTTTAGTCAAGCCCAGGATCTGACACAGAGACAGTTAAGCTCTGTGGAATGGTTATCCAACTCCCACAATCACATAAGTTTGCATCTCCACAATAAATCCATTTTCTTTCCCATAATGATTCTGTTTATCTGGTCAAATGTAAAGATCCATGACCTGAATTCCACTGCCCTGCCTGAGATTTCTCATTTCAGTGATTCCCAGTCTCTTTCATGTCCATTCACTAGCTTTTTCTGCACTGTGAAGCATAGAAATGAAACAGACCTTTTTCCTGGAATTTTTCCAATAGTTACTGTGTTGGCAGAACACTCCATTTAAGTCCATAGTCAATGCAGAAGTTTCAAATTTAAAATGTGCGGGACTCCTGGTGCAAGTCTTTTGGTCATTTTCTCTTTTGGTATTTTTCACAGTCCAGCAGCCTTTGCAGGCTCCAAAACTCCTGCCACTTAGTTCACCTCTGGATTTACTCCAAGACTATGCTCACCAGTCCATATTTTTATATTTTCTGGATACTCCTTATCTTTTGCACCTCAACATGTCTATTTCCTTTATTTTATATATCAAGATAATTTATCCCTCCCCTTAAAATTTATATTTAAAAATTCTAAAAGTGTTCATCCAAATAAAAGCTCACCTATTCTGCATGTCACCTCTTAGTAACTTAGAAAAGCTGACAGAATATTAAAGTTTATTTATATTTCTTTAAATATCTATAGCATCAGTGGTGATGCCTCCTTTATTTTGATATTAATATTTTTTACTTTATTATTTTTTTCTTTTATTAACTTGTCTAGAGATTAGTTGAAGGGCTTCCCTCATAGCTCAGTTGGTAAAGAGTCTGCCTGCAATGCAGGAGACTCGGGTTTGATTCCTGAGTCGGGAAGATCCCTTTGAGAAGGAAATGGCAACCCACTCAAGTATTCTTGCCTGGAGAATCTCATGGACAGAGGAACCTGGCAGGCTACAGTCTTTGGGGTTGCAAGAGTCAGACATGACTGAGTGACTAAGCATACAGCACACTAGAGGTTAATACATTTGAATTGATTTAAAAAAAAACCAGCTTTGGTTTTATTGATTTTCGGTATTAATTTCCTACTTTCAATTTAATTAATTTCTTTACTAATTGCTATTTCTTTTAGTTCTTTTAGGCTTAAGCTTCTATCTTTAGTTTCATAAAACTATTAACTTAGAAAGATTTTTAGATTTTTCTTCTAAAAAATAAGTATTTAATGTAAATTTTCCATTGTTGTTGTGGTTGTTCAGTTGTTAAGTCATATCTGACTCTTTGTGACCCCATGGACTGCAGCATGCTGGGCTCCTCTGTACGCCACTGTCTCTCAGAGTTTGCCCAAATTCATTTCCATTGAGTCAGTGATGCTATCTAACCATTCCATCCTCTGCCATCCACTTCTCCTTTTGTCTTCATTCTTTCCCAGCAACAGGGTCTTTTTCAATGAGTCATTTCTTCACATCAAGTGTCCAAAGTATTGCAGCTTCAGCTTCATCATCAGCCCTTCCAATGAATATTAAGGGTTGATTTTCTTTAGGATTGACTGGTTTGATTTCCTTGCTGTCCAAGGGACTCTCGAGAGTCTTTTCCAGGACCACAATTTGAAAGCAAAATTTCTTTGACACTCAGCCATTTTTATGGTCCAACTCTTACATCTATACACAACTACTGGAAAAACCATAGCGTTGACTATAAGGATCTTTATCACCAAAGTGAAGCCTCTGCTTTTTAATCCTTTGTCTAGGTTTGGCACAGCTTTTCTTCCAAGGAGCAAGCATCTTTTAATTTCATGGCTGCAGTCCCATCTGCAGTAATTTGGACAGTGAGCCCGAGAAAATAAAACCTGTCTCTGCTTCCACATTTTCTCTATCTATTTGCTATATGAAGTGATGGGATCTGATGCCATAATCTCAGTTTTTTTGAATGCTGAGTTTTAAGCCAACTTTTTCATTCTCCTCTTTTACACTCATCCAGAGGTTCTTTAGTTCCTCTGCACTTTCTGCTGTCAGAGTGGTATCATTTGTATATCTGAGGTTGCTGATATTTCTCCTAGTATCTTGATTCCAGCTTGTGATTCATCTACCCTGTCATTTTATTTATGAGATACTCCTATGCAATATTGTTCTTTATAGCATCAGACTTCACTATCACTACTAGACAAATTCACAACTAAGCATTGTTTCCACTGTAACCCAACTACTTCATTCTTTCTGGTGTGGTGGTGGTTTAGTCACTAAATCATGTCTAATTTTTGTAACCCCATGGACTGTATCCTATCAGGCTACATGGAATTTCCTAGGGAAGAATATTGGAGTGGGTTGCCATTTCCTTCTTCAGTGGACCTTGTTTTGTCAGAACTCTTCACCATGACCCATCTATCATGGATGGCCCTGCATGGCATGGCTCATAGCTTCGTGAGTTATGCAAGCCCTTTGGCCACAACAAGGCTTGATCTATGAAAGGGAAATATGCCTTTAAGCACTGTTATCACCATATCTCCCAAATTTTGATGTTTTAACTTTATGTTCATTTAGTTCAAAATGGTTAAATTTCTCTAAATATATCATCATTTTGATTCATATGATATTTACATATATTGTTTAATCTCTGATATTTCTGAAATGTTCAGCTATTTCTAGCCAGTTATTAACATCTAGTTTAATTCCATTGTAGTTTGAGAACATATTTGTATAATTTCTATTCTTTACATTTGTCAGAGTATATATTTATCCTGATATATTTCCATATGAGTTTGAGAAGAATGTGTATTTTGCTGTTGCTGAACAAAGCATTCTGTAAATATTTCCATTAGATCTAACTGATTAATTGTGATACTGTTCAGTTCAACTATATCCTTTCTGATTTTCTACATGCTGAGTCTATTAATTACTGAAAGAGGTGTGATGAAGTCTCCAACTAGAGTGGTCACATAGCATGATTTCTTTTTTTTTAATGTTAAACTTCCTAGGAGCTGGGCTGTGTTTAATGTTTATAGTACCTATAGTTGCCAGATGTTTCCAACTGATCTGGTGTCCTTGTTTTATATCTTCTCTGTTTTCCTTGAGTCTTTGTAAGAACTTCTTCAATTGAGTCACTTAAATCAGTCAGTCATGTTGGACTCTTTGTGACCCCTGTGGAATGTAGCCTGCCAGACTCCCCAAAGTATTCTCCAGGCAAGAATATTGGAGTAGACTAGCCATTCCCTTATCCAAGGGATCTTCCTGATCCAGGGATGGAACCCATGTCTCCTGCACTGCAGGTAGATTCTTTAACAGCAGAGAAGTCTATAACATTAACTGTTTCATGTGTATAACATTAAATTTTAACTTCTGTTTACATTACAGTATGCTCACCACCAAAAGTTTAGCTTCTTTTTGCCACCACACAGTTGATCCATTTTATCTTGAACTTTGACCTTCTCAAATGTTTCTTACCTATTTTCCTTCCCTTTGGTAAAACAGGAAGGTTAGAGGGGGTTGAAGCTAGGTAATTAATTACCCTCCTGTGGGTCAGATAATGATCTGCAGAAGAGTTTTTTTTCTTAGCCCTTTGTTATTGAAAGAGCTTCAGGCAGATTTCAAAAATGGTTACCTTTCCCATTTCTGCAAAGGCCACAGAGGATCTCTGTTATCTCATCACTGAGAACTAGTGAGTTTCCTGGAGGGAAAATGCACAAAAGTTTAGGGGCCCTCTTAAAACTCCAGATCCCAGGAGTTACCATTCTCCTACTAGTGCAAACTGGAGCCTCCAGTAATTTACAACATTATGGGTGGGGTGTTATTTCCAGTTTATGGCTCTAGTAGTTTCAAATCCAGGTAAACAAGTAACTACTGTGATTCTCTGTATTCATCTACTTGTCTTATCTTTCAAGTTTCAAAATGGTGGCTTATGTTGTGCCTGGAGTCCGAGTCCCCCAAAATTGAGAGAACAAGACGTCCATAGCAATGCAAAAGCAAAAAGGGGTTTATTGCTAGCTCGAACTAGGGCTCAAACCACATCCAGCACAGTGGAGTCGGGCAAGAGCCCTGAGCTCTGAATTACAGTAGTATTTATAGGTTTGGAACAAAGACAAGGAGTTGGCAAGGGTGGATTGGTTACAAGAGTTTCTTGCATCTTTTAATTGGCTAAATTTTCGCGTGCCCAACTTTCTTGGGGGAGGTCCATTAAGTTCTGATAGGCTCAGACCAGGCCACGGGGATCATGCTGATTGGTCAAGTCCTGGCCCCTGTGGAAGATGATCCCAGTTCCTCCGGGGCAATTACTCAGCTTCTTGATAAAATGGAACTTTGGCCTTAAAGCCTGTCATGGCATATGTTAGGTCCCAACAGTTTACTCTGTGACCCCAATTTTCTGACAGGTTCATAAAAGTCTTTAAGTTGGTTGATCCATATGTTTCTGTTGAGAGGTTACAAATGATGACTTCTAAGCTCTTTCCATGTTGAAGGTGAAACCGCAGCTTTCCAAGTTCTACAATCATGTGAATGTCTAAAGGCACAGTGTTCAGGAAAACAGAAACATTGAAGTGATAAGTATATATTTATTTTATGTTTTTATTATCATAATAATGTGATGAAAGCTTAGTCAAGTGGATGTATATAAATACCTTGATTAGGATTCTATTATTTTTAAAGAATTGATGGGTTCCAGATATTTGGTTACACAAATGCTAAGAAACTGATTTTCTTGCTATTTCTAGCAATATTTTAGCTTTGCACTACAATTAGGAAATACAAAGGGACTGTGAGACAGGGAATGCGACCATTTTTGGATATTTTACAGGGGGCTCCCTGTATATTCTTAGGGGCTCCCCGGTGGTTCAGAAGGTAAAGAACCTTCCTGTAATGCAGGAGACCTGACTTCCATCCCTGAGTCTGGGAGATCCCCTGGAGAAGGGAGTAGCTACCACTTCAATATATTTTTAAGTTAAGTCACTCGCTCAGTAGTGTCTGACTCTTTGTGATCTCATGGACTGTAGCCCACCAGGCTCCTCCATCCATGGAATTCTCCAGGCAAGAATATTGGAGTGGGTTGCCATTTCCTTTTCCAAGGGGTCTTCTCGACCCAGGGATCGAAGCCAGGTCTCCTGCATTGCAGGCAGACGCTTTAACCTCTGAGCCACCAGGGAAGCCAGTCAGGTAATAGAATGAATGTCTGACATGAATACCATAGTGATTGTCCTAGACTCTTATTTGGTGATTCTTCATCTGTTCTTGCTAACAGAGAAAAAGGATTACAAACCAGCAAACAACAAAGAAGAGCTATTGCAATAGATGCTAACTTTCATTATGTGGCATATAGATATTTGTTTATTCTTTTTTTCCTTAATGACCTTACTTCTTTCTTATACTCATTAATAGCTGAATTGCTTTGGATATCTGAAAGTTAGGGCCAACAGTAGAGTGTGGCTTTTCTTAAGAATAAAATGTTCCCTTGGTATGTCTAATTTTCTTGAAGAGATCTCTAGTCTTTCCCATTCTATTGTTTTCCTCTATTACCTTGCATTGATACTGAGGAAGGCTTTCTTATCTCTCTTTGCTATTCTTTGGAACTGTAACAGGAGGGAAAGGAGCAGGGCACAACTTTTGAAAGAATGACATAGCCCAAGGACATAATATAAAAGGATTAGAATCAAATGGGACCAAGATGGCAGATCAAACTAGATCTTGATCCTCAATCAGAAAGTGAAATGACACACCCAGAGGTGCCAGCACAGTTCCAAGGGACTGCTAAAAGACCAAGGACTGGGAGACAGCCCAAATCCTGGAAATCTCAGCTCCTTCCAAAAAATGATTGGAATAATCCTCCCACTCATTAGCATATTATGTTACACAACCTATAAAAACCAACCTTGGCAAGCCCTCAGTGAGGGCTGCACTCCCACCCTCTGCGATGGCCCATACTCTGTGGAGGGTGCTTCTCTCTGTATCTGAATAAACCCACTTCTTGCCTATCCCTTTGTCTCTCATTAAATTCTTTCTGTGATGAAACATCGAGGAAATAAGCTTCATTAGATCCTGAAACCAAGTACCATAGATTTTGGCTAGGTTCTAGTCCCAGCCACATATGTTCAAGTCCCAAACAGAGTTTTGGCTAGGTTTGATTCCCAGCCATGTGTGTTTAAGTCTCAAACTGGGTTTTGGCTGGGTTCGAGTTCCAATCTGTAGTAAACTCTGCATTCAAATGGGTATATCTTTCCATTTCTCCTTTGCCTTTAGCTTCTTTTCTCACCTATTTGTAAGGCCTTCTAAGACAACCATTTGCCTTTTTGCATTTCTTTTCCTTAGGGATGGTTGTGATAACGACCTTCCTGTACAATGTCACAAACCTGTGACCATAGTTTTCAGGCACTCTACCAGATCTAATCCCTTGAATCTATTTGTCACTTCCACTGTATGATCAAAAGGGATTGATTTAGGTCATACCTGAATGGGCTAGTGGTTTCCCCACTTTCTTCAATTTATGTCTGAGTTTGGCAATAAGGAGGTCATGATATGAGCCACAGTCAACTCCTGGTCTTGTTTTTGCTGACTGTATGGAGCTTCTCCATCGTTGGCTGCAAAGAATATAATCAATCTGATTTTGGTGTTGACCATCTGGTGATATCCATGTGTAGAGTCTTCTTGTGTTGTTGGAAGAGGGTGTTTGTCATGACCAGTGTGTTCTCTTGGCAAAACTCTGTCAGCTTTGCCCTGCTTCATTTTGTACTCCAAGGCCAAATTTGGCTGTTACTCCAGGTATCTCTTGACTTCCTATTTTTGCATTTCAGTCCCCTATAATGAAAAGGACATCTCTTTGGGCTGTTCATTCTAGAAGATCTTGTAGGTCTTCATAGAACCATTCAATTTCAGCTTCTTCATCATTACTGGTTGGGGCATAGACTTGGAATATTGTGGTATTGAATTGTTTGCCTTGGATATAAACAGAGATCATTCTATTGTTTTAGAGATTGCATCCAAGTACTGCATTTTGGACCCTTCTGTTGCCTATGAGGGCTGAGACTCCATTTCTTCTAAGGGATTCTTGCCCACAGTAGTAGATATAATGGTCATCTGTGTTAAATTCACACATTCCAGTCCATTATAGTTCGTCGATTACTAAAATGTCAACATTCACTCTTGCCATCTTCTATTTGACCACTTCCAATTTACCTAACAGTTCAAGAGCCTATGTAATATTGCTCTTTACAGCATTGGACTTTACTTCTATCACCAGTCACATCCACAACTGTGTGTTATTTTTGCTTTGGTGCCATCTCTTCATTCTTTCTGGAGTTATTTCTTCACTGTTCTCCAGTAGCATATTGGACACCTACTGCCCTATGGAGTTCATCTTTCAGTGTCCTATCTTTCTGCTTTTTTAGACTGTTCAGGGGGTTCTCAAGGCAAGAATACTGAAGTGGTTTGCCATTCCTTTCTCCAGTGGACCACATTTTGTCAGAACTCTCCACCATGACCTGTCTGTCTTGGGTTGCACCACAAGGCATGGCTTAGTTTCATTGAGTTAGACAAGGTTGTGGTCTGTGTGATCAGATTGGCTAGTTGTCTCTGATTGTGGTTTTCATTCTGTCTGCCCTCTGATGGATGAGGATAAGAGGCTTATGGAAGCTTCCTGATGGGAGAGATGGGCTGAGGGGGAAACTGGGTCTTGTTCTAATGGACAGAACCATGGTCAATAAACCTTTAATCTGATTTTGTGATAATGAGTGGGGCTGTGCCACCTCCCTGTTGTTTGACCTGAGGCCAAACTATGGTGGAATTAATGAAGGTAATGGTGACCTCCTTCAAAAGATCAGTGCCCCTGCCCTTGCAGCAAGCCACTGCTGACCCATACCTCTGCAGGAGACACTCAAACACTCAAAGGCAGGTCTGGCTCAGTCTCTGTGGGGTCTACTGTTGTGCACAACGTCTTTTTGAGCCTCTGAGCATCTCTGACAATTATGGGGTTTGATTCCAATCATGATTTTGCCCCTCCTACCATCTTGCTGGTGCTTCTCCCTTGCCCTTGGAAGTGAGGTATCTTCTTTTTGTAGGATCCAACATTTTCCTGTCCATGGTTGTTCAGCAGCCAGTTATAATTTTGGAGGTTTCACAGAAGATGAACACACCTCTTTGCATCCAGTCCATGACTTTTGTTCACCAGTACCATGATCAGAGCCATGGACAGGGGGTTGGTTCCAGGCAGGGCATGGGTTTCAAGCTTTAAACAATCTCAGTAGCCTGAGCTACCCTCAGGTGGGGTCCCTTGCTGATCCCTGCTTCACTGGATGGGCGGCCAGAGAAGGCAGCATTTGTGTATCTAGTATTGTGGCTGCAATGTCTTTCATCAAATGGTGGGTAGCAGCGGTGGGATAGGTGAGGGGGAGGGAAAGGCACTGGGGTCGTGGCTCCATGCAGGCTCTGCTCACTCCCTGCTGCCCCCTGGCAAACCCCCTCTGCTTTTCCTTACCCATGCAGCTCCCGGCATTTTCTTTGCTCACACAAATGTCTCCCTTTGTGGGACCACAAAGGTCCACTGTCCAGTGCCTGGGAACTCGTGGATGGTCTGCACATGAGTGCCTTCTGGTTCTCTTCCCAGAATGCAAATACAATAGAATGGGAAACACTAGAGATCTCGTCAAGAAAATTAGAGATAACAAGGGAACATTTCATGCAAAGATGGGTTCAATAAAGGACAGAAATGGTATGGACTTAACAGAAGCAGAAGGTATTAAGAAGTCATAGCAAGAACATACAGAAAAACTATACAAAAAAGGATCTTCATGACCCAGATAACCATGATGCTGTGGTCACTCACCTAGAACCAGACATCCTAGAATGTGAAGTCAAGTGGGCCTTAGGAAGCATCACAACAAATAAAGCTAGTAGAGGTGATGGAATTTCAGTTGAGTTATTTCAATCCTAAAAGACGATGCTGTGAAAATGCTGCACTCAAGATGCCAGCAAATTTGGGAAACTCAGTAGTGGCCACAGGACAAGAAAAATTCAGTTTTCATTTCAATTCCAAAGGAAGGCATGCCAAAGAATGTTCAAACTACCACACAATTTCACTCATCTCACATGCTAGTAAAGTAATGCTCAAAATTCTCCAAGCCAGAATTCAATAGTAAGTGAACTGTGAACTTCTTTAGAAAAGGCAGAGGAACCAGAGGTCAAATTGCCAACATCCATTGGATCATTGAAAAACAAGAGAGTTCCAGAAAAACATCTACTGCTTTATTGACTATGCCAAAACCTTTGACTATATGGATCACAACAAACTAGAAAATCTTNGAATTCAATAGTAAGTGAACTGTGAACTTCTTTAGAAAAGGCAGAGGAACCAGAGGTCAAATTGCCAACATCCATTGGATCATTGAAAAACAAGAGAGTTCCAGAAAAACATCTACTGCTTTATTGACTATGCCAAAACCTTTGACTATATGGATCACAACAAACTAGAAAATCTTCAAGAGATGGGAATACCAGACTACCTGACCTGCTTCCTGAGAAATCTGTCAAGAAGCAACTGGACATGGAACAAAAGACTGGTTCCAAAGTGGGAAAGGAGTACATCAAGGCAGTATATTGTCACCCTGCTTATTTAACTTATATGCAGAATATATCATGCAAAATGCTTGGCTGGAAGCACAAGCTGGAATCAGATTGCTGGGAGAAATTTTAGTTGTCTCAGATATGCAGATGACACCACCCTTACAACAGAAATGGAAGAAGAATTAAAGAACTGCTTGATTAAAGAGGAGAGTGAAAAAGCAGGCTTCAAACTCAGCATTCAGAAAACTAAGATCATGGCATCTGGCCCCATCACTTCATGGCAAATAGATGGGGAAACAATGGAAACAGTGAGAGACTTTATTTTGGGGGGCTCTGAAGTCACTACAGGTGATGACTGCAGCCATGAAATTAAAAGATGCTTGCTCCATGGAAGCAACAGTTAGAACTGGACATGGAACAACAGACTGGTTCCAAATAGGAAAAGGAGTGCGTAAAGGCTGTATATTGTCACCCTGCTTATTTAACTTATATGCAGAGTACATCATGAGAAATGCTGGACTGGAAGAAACACAAGCTGGAATCAAGAGAGAAATATCAATAACCTCAGATATGCAGATGACACCACTTTTATGGCAAAAAGTGATGAGGAAGTAAAAAGCCTCTTGATGAAAGTGAAAGAGGAGAGTGAAAAAGTTGGCTTAAAGCCCAACATTCAGAAAACGAAGATCATGGCATCCAGTCCCATCACTTCATGGGAAATAGATGGGCAAACAGTGGAAGCAGTGTCAGACTGTATTTTTTTGGGCTCGAAAATCACTGCAGATGGTGATTGCAGCCATGAAATTAAAAGACGCTTACTCCTTGGAAGAAAAGTTATGACCAACCTAGATAGCATATTCAAAAGCAGAAACATTACTTTGCTGACTAAGGTCTGTCTAGTCAAGGTTATGGTTTTTCCAGTGGTCATGTGTGGATGTGAGAGTTACTGCCCAGAGAGTCAAAGAATAAATACCATGAACACATTGCAATCATTGCTTTCTTGTGAGAAGTATTTCACCACAATTTAACTTTTATAATTTGATTTGAAAAATAATGCAAGCTTCTTTGGAATAAGATATAGATTATTGTGCACCACATTTCAATATCCTTGTCCCATTCTATCTAAGTGCTGAAATTTTATCCATGTTGACTTAATTGTATACCTGCTTCCTCCTTACACATACATATGCACATAACCTAATTCATTTGGCTTTGTTTTCCTAATTCTTTAATTACAAAATGAGTTACTTGCTACTTAACTGGATACCAGAATATCTCTCAGTTCCTGTTGATGTATTAATAACACCAAAGATTCAACTGAAGTTATGCTTTTCCATTATTCTTAACAAATAAAAAAGTATATTTTCAATAAATGGAGATGATTCTCAGGACTGACATAGACAACATGCAACTAAGAACTATTCTTGAGTTGAATAAAGAATATTGAACGTAAACCATTCTTGGAAATGCAATAGTGATTAATGAGCTTGAAGAATTACTAAGATGATTGTTATTTTAAAAAATAAATTGGAGCATTTCATTATACAGATCTTGTTCTATTAATATTTTGGTATATTATAAAAATATTTATTCTGAAGACATTGCTATCCAGGGAAAAAGTGATGGAATGTTTCTTCTGAAATTGTCTTTAGAAACAATGCTCTTTTCATTAGTGTCATGGATTTACCCAGTGGTAGGCACCATTCCGAGGCTCAGGAAAGTTATTTTAGAAAATGTTCAGCTTATATTTTCCTTTTCATGTCTTTTTAATCTTGATATAAATCAATTTGATCTAGATAGAATGAACTCTCTTAATGCCTCATTAGTAATTTTTCCTGAAGAATCTATGACACAAAATCACAGAGGGAATTAGAATTATGAAGATTAGTTTCCTGATGAAGCAGTCAAACATTTTTGAAGTCAATATAGGAATATATTCTTTATTCCCTTAAAAAAATCTCTATTGTTATTAATCTAATAGTACTCTAATATTGGAGGAGAGAATGCCAAACCAATCCAGTACTGTTGTGGTGAGAAACCCATAAACAATAAGAAAAGACAAGAAGAAGATGAGCCCCCAGGTTGGAAGATGTCCAATATGCTACTGGGGAAGAGTGGAGGGCGATTACTAAGAGCTCCAGAAAGAATGAAGCTGAGTAAAAGTGGAAAAAAAAAAAAAAAACCCAGCTGTGGATGTGTCTGGTGGTGAAAGTAAAGTCAGATGCTGTAAACAACAATAGTGCATAGGAACCTGAAATGTTAGGTCCATGAATCAAGGTAAACTGGATGTGGTCAGGCAGGAGAAGGCAAGAGTGAACATCAACATCTTAGGAATGAGTGAATTTAAATGGATGAGAATGGGCAAGTTTAATTAAGATGACTGTTATATTTACTACTATGGGAAAGAATCTGTCAGAAGAAATGGAGTAGCCCTCATAGTCAACAAGAGTCCAAAATGCAATACTTGGATGCAATCTCAAAGATAACAGAATGATCTCAGTTCATTTCCAAGGCAAACCACTGAACATAACAGTAATCCAAGTCTATGCCCCAACCTATCACCTAATGGTCACATCAGTTCATGACAAACAGATGAGGAAAATGTGGAAACAGTTTCAAATTTCATTTTATTGAACTTCAAAATCAAAGCTGATGGTGATTGCAGCCACACACACACACACACACACACACACACACACACACACACAGAGCTTGTTCCTTGGAAGAATAGCTATGTCAGACCTAGATAGTGTTTTAAAGAGCAGAGCCATCACTTTGCTGACAAAGGTATGTATAGTCAAAGTTATGATTTTTCCAGTAGTCATGTGTAAATGTGAGAGTTGGACTATAATGAAGGCTGAGTGCCAAAGAATTGATGCTTTCAAACTGTAGTGCTGGAGAAGACTCTTGAGAGTCTCTTGGACAACAAGGAGATCAAATCAGCCAATCCTAAAGGTAATCAACCATGACTATTCATTGGAAGGAGTGATGCTAAAGCTGAAGCTCCAATACTTTGGCCACCTGATGTGAAGAGCTAACTCACTGGAAAAGACCCTGATTCTGGGAAAAATTGAGGGCAAGAGAAGGGAGTGATAGAGGATGAGATGGTTAGATGGAATCACTGACTCAGTGGACATGAGTTTGTACAAACTTGGGGAGATAGTGATGGAAAGAGGAAACTGGTATGCTGCAGTCCATGGGGTCACAGAGAGTCAGACATGACTTAGAAACTGAACAACAACACTGACCCAGGCACTGATGCTGAAGATGCTATAACTGACCAGTTCTATGGAGACTTACATGACCTTCTAGAACTAACACCACAAAAGATGTCCTTTTCATAATAGAGGATTGGATTGCAAAAGTAGAAAGTCAGTAGATACCTGGAGTAACAGGCAAGTTTGGCTTTGGAGTACTAAATGAAGCAAGGCAGCTGCTAGCAGAGTTTTGTCAAGAGAACACATTGGTAAGTAAGCAGTCTTTTCCAAAGACATAAGCGACAATGATACACATGGACACCACCAAGTCATCAATACCAAAATCAGACTGAAAAAAAAAAAAAAAAAGACCTTGAGCTTACTGTGGCTCAGATCATGAGCTCTCCTTATTGCAAAATTCAGACTTAAATTCAAGAAAGCAGGGAAAACCACTAGACTATTCAGTGATGACCTAAAGTTAATTCATTTTGATTACACAGTGGAGGTGATGAATAGATTCAAGGGATTAGATCTGGTAGATAGAGTGCCAGAAGAACTATGGACAGAGGTTCATAACATTGTACAGGAGGCATTGAAGAAAACCATACCAAAGAAAAATAAAGGAAAGAAAGCAAAGTGGTTGGCTAAGGAGGCTTTACAAATATTTGAGGAAAAAGGAGCAGTGAAAAGCAAGTGAAAAAAAGGGAAAGCTACACCCAACTGAATGCAATATTCCAGAGAATAGCAAGGAGAGATAAGAAGGCCTTCTTAGATGAAAAGTGTAAAAGTAGAGGAAAACAATAGATGGTAAAGACTAGAGATCTCTTCAAGAAAATTAGAGATAGGTAACATTTCATGCAAAGATGTGCACGATAAAGAAAAGAAATGGTAAGGACCTAAGACTCGATGGGCGTGGGTCTGAGTGAACTCCGGGAGTTGGTGATGGACAGGGAGGCCTGGCGTGCTGCGATTCATGGGGTCGCAAAGAGTTGGACACGACTGAGTGAACTGAACTGAACTGAACTGAACTGAAGGACCTAACAAAGGCAGAAGAGCTTAAGAAGAGGTGGAAAGGATACACAGATGAACTGTACAAAAATGGAATGACCCATATAACCACGATGGTGTGGTCACTCACCCAGAGTCAGACATCCTGGAGTCTGAAGTCAAGTGGGCCTTAGGAAGTATAACTATAAATAAAGCTAATGGAAGTGATGAAATTCCACCTGAGCTATTTCACATCCTCAAAGATGATGCTTTTAAAATGCTGCATTCAATGTGTCAACAAATTTGGAAAACTCAACAGTGGCCATAGGATTATTTTAATTTCAATCCCAAGGTCAGTTTTCATTTCAATCCCAAGGAAAGGCAATGCCAAACAATGTTCAAACTACCGAACATTTGCACTCATTTTGCATTCTAGTAATGTTATGCTCAAAATCCTTCAAGCTAGGCTTCAACAGTATGTGAACCACGAACTTCTAGATGTACAAGCTGGGTTTAGAAAAGGCAGAGAAACCAGAGATCAAATTGCCAACATTCATTGAATCATAGAGAAAGCAAGAGAATTCCAGAAAAATGTATACTTCTGCTTCACTGACTACGTGAGTGCCTTTGACTGTGTGGATCACAACAAAATACTTAAAGAGAAATACTTAAAGAGATAAAATACTTAAAGAGATGGAAATACCAGACCACCTCTCCTGTCTCCTGAGAAATTTATATGTGGGTCAAGAAGCAATAGTTAGAACCTTATATGAAACAACTGACTGGTTCAAAATTGGGAAATGAATACAATAGGAGCTGTATATTGTCACTCTGCTTATTTAACTTTTATGCAGAATACTGCTGCTGTTGCTGCTACTAAGTCGCTTCATATGTGTCCGACTCTGTGCGACTCCATAGAATGGAAGCCCACCAGGCTCCCCATCCCTAGGATTCCCCAGGTGAGAACACTGGAGTGGTTGCCATTGCCTTCTCCAGTGCATGAAAGTGAAAAGTGAAAGTGAAGTCGCTCAGTCGTGTCTGACTCTTTAGCGATCCCATGGACTGCAGCCCACCAGGCTCCTCTGTCCATGGGATTTTCCAGGCAAGAGTACTGAAGTGGGGTGCCATTGCCTTCTCTGTTTATGCAGAATACATCATGCCAAATGTAGGGCTGGATGAATCACAAGCCTGAATCATATTGCCAGGAGAAGTATCAACTACTTCAGATATGCAAATGAAACTACTCTAATAGCAGAAAGTGAGAAGAAACTGAAGAGCCTCTTGATGAGGGTGAAAGAGGAGATTGAAAAAGCTGGTTTAAAACTCAATATTCAAAAACTAAGATCATGGCATCTGGTCTCATCACTTCATAGCAAATAAATGGGGAAACAATGGAAACCATGATAGACTTTATTTTCTTGGGCTATAAAAATCACTGCAGACAGTGACTGCAGCCTTGAAATTAAAATACACTTGCTCATAGGAAAGAAAACTATGGCAAACCTAGATAGCATCTATAAAGCAAGGACATTACTTTGCAGACCAAGATCTGTTTTGTCAAAGCTATGGCTTTTCTAGTAGTCATGTTTGGATGTGAGAGGTGGACCATAAAGAAGGCTGAGCACCAAAGAATTGATGCTTTTGAATTGTAGTGCTGGAGAAGACTCTTGAGAGTCCCTGCAAGGAAATCAAATGAATCAATCCCAAAAGAAATCAACTCTGAATATTCATTGTAAAGACTGATGCTGAAGATGAAGCTCCAGTGCTCTGGCTGCCTGATGTGAAGAGCTAACACAATGCAAAAGACTTTGATGCTGGGGAAAACAATGAAGGCAAAAGGAGAAGAATGCAACAGAGGATCAGATGGTTAGATAGCATTATAATGTACACTGATGTGAGCAAATTCCAGAGATAGTGAAGGACAGGAAAGTCTGATGTGCTGCAGTCCATGGGGTCACAAATGGTCAGAAATAACTTTACTGAATAGCAAAATCCTAGTTCGAGTAGATACATGCTAGTATGCTTTAGAATACAAAAGACAAAGAATATTTCAATGCACTATATTGTGTACTTGAAACTGATATAATATTATGTCAGATATACTTCAATAAAAGATGGTATAACTGTATTATCTGTAACTTAAAAATTTTCATAAGAGGAAATGTTTGCTATATAATCATAAATTTATTGCACAAATATTCAGCAGAGCCTATAATGCTGTACATATTGATTCTTGTATTAGATTATCCAGTGTCAGTAGAGAGATTAGATAGTTGTTTTAGGGTCCTCTCTTTCTTTTAAGATGTCTAGATAGTATTTCTACGAAGCATGACATTTCTTTCTGTATCATAGGTAGAGAAGAATTGAAACAATAGTTGCAGAAAAATGTGGAGATTGTGATGAGNCTCCGGGAGTTGGTGATGGACAGGGAGGCCTGGCGTGCTGCGATTCATGGGGTCGCAAAGAGTTGGACACGACTGAGTGAACTGAACTGAACTGAACTGAACTGAAGGACCTAACAAAGGCAGAAGAGCTTAAGAAGAGGTGGAAAGGATACACAGATGAACTGTACAAAAATGGAATGACCCATATAACCACGATGGTGTGGTCACTCACCCAGAGTCAGACATCCTGGAGTCTGAAGTCAAGTGGGCCTTAGGAAGTATAACTATAAATAAAGCTAATGGAAGTGATGAAATTCCACCTGAGCTATTTCACATCCTCAAAGATGATGCTTTTAAAATGCTGCATTCAATGTGTCAACAAATTTGGAAAACTCAACAGTGGCCATAGGATTATTTTAATTTCAATCCCAAGGTCAGTTTTCATTTCAATCCCAAGGAAAGGCAATGCCAAACAATGTTCAAACTACCGAACATTTGCACTCATTTTGCATTCTAGTAATGTTATGCTCAAAATCCTTCAAGCTAGGCTTCAACAGTATGTGAACCACGAACTTCTAGATGTACAAGCTGGGTTTAGAAAAGGCAGAGAAACCAGAGATCAAATTGCCAACATTCATTGAATCATAGAGAAAGCAAGAGAATTCCAGAAAAATGTATACTTCTGCTTCACTGACTACGTGAGTGCCTTTGACTGTGTGGATCACAACAAAATACTTAAAGAGAAATACTTAAAGAGATAAAATACTTAAAGAGATGGAAATACCAGACCACCTCTCCTGTCTCCTGAGAAATTTATATGTGGGTCAAGAAGCAATAGTTAGAACCTTATATGAAACAACTGACTGGTTCAAAATTGGGAAATGAATACAATAGGAGCTGTATATTGTCACTCTGCTTATTTAACTTTTATGCAGAATACTGCTGCTGTTGCTGCTACTAAGTCGCTTCATATGTGTCCGACTCTGTGCGACTCCATAGAATGGAAGCCCACCAGGCTCCCCATCCCTAGGATTCCCCAGGTGAGAACACTGGAGTGGTTGCCATTGCCTTCTCCAGTGCATGAAAGTGAAAAGTGAAAGTGAAGTCGCTCAGTCGTGTCTGACTCTTTAGCGATCCCATGGACTGCAGCCCACCAGGCTCCTCTGTCCATGGGATTTTCCAGGCAAGAGTACTGAAGTGGGGTGCCATTGCCTTCTCTGTTTATGCAGAATACATCATGCCAAATGTAGGGCTGGATGAATCACAAGCCTGAATCATATTGCCAGGAGAAGTATCAACTACTTCAGATATGCAAATGAAACTACTCTAATAGCAGAAAGTGAGAAGAAACTGAAGAGCCTCTTGATGAGGGTGAAAGAGGAGATTGAAAAAGCTGGTTTAAAACTNGTTTATGCAGAATACATCATGCCAAATGTAGGGCTGGATGAATCACAAGCCTGAATCATATTGCCAGGAGAAGTATCAACTACTTCAGATATGCAAATGAAACTACTCTAATAGCAGAAAGTGAGAAGAAACTGAAGAGCCTCTTGATGAGGGTGAAAGAGGAGATTGAAAAAGCTGGTTTAAAACTCAATATTCAAAAACTAAGATCATGGCATCTGGTCTCATCACTTCATAGCAAATAAATGGGGAAACAATGGAAACCATGATAGACTTTATTTTCTTGGGCTATAAAAATCACTGCAGACAGTGACTGCAGCCTTGAAATTAAAATACACTTGCTCATAGGAAAGAAAACTATGGCAAACCTAGATAGCATCTATAAAGCAAGGACATTACTTTGCAGACCAAGATCTGTTTTGTCAAAGCTATGGCTTTTCTAGTAGTCATGTTTGGATGTGAGAGGTGGACCATAAAGAAGGCTGAGCACCAAAGAATTGATGCTTTTGAATTGTAGTGCTGGAGAAGACTCTTGAGAGTCCCTGCAAGGAAATCAAATGAATCAATCCCAAAAGAAATCAACTCTGAATATTCATTGTAAAGACTGATGCTGAAGATGAAGCTCCAGTGCTCTGGCTGCCTGATGTGAAGAGCTAACACAATGCAAAAGACTTTGATGCTGGGGAAAACAATGAAGGCAAAAGGAGAAGAATGCAACAGAGGATCAGATGGTTAGATAGCATTATAATGTACACTGATGTGAGCAAATTCCAGAGATAGTGAAGGACAGGAAAGTCTGATGTGCTGCAGTCCATGGGGTCACAAATGGTCAGAAATAACTTTACTGAATAGCAAAATCCTAGTTCGAGTAGATACATGCTAGTATGCTTTAGAATACAAAAGACAAAGAATATTTCAATGCACTATATTGTGTACTTGAAACTGATATAATATTATGTCAGATATACTTCAATAAAAGATGGTATAACTGTATTATCTGTAACTTAAAAATTTTCATAAGAGGAAATGTTTGCTATATAATCATAAATTTATTGCACAAATATTCAGCAGAGCCTATAATGCTGTACATATTGATTCTTGTATTAGATTATCCAGTGTCAGTAGAGAGATTAGATAGTTGTTTTAGGGTCCTCTCTTTCTTTTAAGATGTCTAGATAGTATTTCTACGAAGCATGACATTTCTTTCTGTATCATAGGTAGAGAAGAATTGAAACAATAGTTGCAGAAAAATGTGGAGATTGTGATGAGAACAGGAAAGGATGACCAGAGTGTCATTGGTATGATCAGGTGCAAAGAGTCTGAAATTGAATCAAAAATAAAGGAGAGAAAAAGGAATGTTCTTATGCCAGACCTGCCCCTTCATCTATGACTGTTAACCAGGATTAGTGTAATGTTAAGAGGCAAAGTCCTCTAAGAGGGTAGGAAAGTAGTCTCTGTTGTGTATCTTCTGAGCTGTTACCTCTTTTTCTTCCTTCAGCAAATATCGATTGATCACCTCGCATGTGGCAAGGTATTATTATCCTGTGTTCTCAGATGAGCAGACAAGGCCTCTCATCCTCATGGAATACATATTCTAGTTGGGTTGATATGATTTAGAGCTAGTAATTTGGAATTCTATATCTATATACTACCTGGCTTGTGATTACTGACTCAGGTACAAGTCTGAAGGCCAATAATTAACTATTCTAAAGCCAAATCCTTTTATTTGTATTACTTGTTCTAAGAAATGTAAACAACGATCCATCAAAGCAAGTTAACTCATTTAATTATCATGTACAATTAGAATATACAATTTTAACAGATTCACCAGAAAGTTGCTTTGCTCAAAGGTGAACATTTCCTTGTTTTTTGCCAAAGTCAAAGCATGATTATCTTGGCTATAAAAAAGACGCCTTGATGAAAGCAACTGTATTTATTTGTTCATACAGAGTAGAGCTTTGTGGCCTTAATTTTTATGAACATTTAAAATAATATATACAGATAGAAACTTTATTAAATTCACAAATGTATCAATGCAATAAAGTATGGTTTAACTTCATACATGATAAAATGCCAACATATCATATATAATAAGACCAAGATCATGAAAATATAGAAAAATATGTACATATAATAATTAAAAAAGATTAGGCTATTCTGGCTCAAACATTTTAAAGGATATTTATTTACTAAAATTTATTCTTTTGTGAATCCAACTAAACATTTGTTAAACATCATGATCTTTCCCCTCCACTTTTTTGGGCAAAATAAAAATTTAGGCTAATGTGTAAAATAAATCGTAAGTGAATATGGGTTTGAAATGGACTAAGAAGTACATCTGATGCTGCAAGTATCTCTAATCTGGATGCAAATATGTCACTGGTGAATTCTATAATATATGTAAGGTAAAACTTTTTGCTCAGCAGGGAGAAAAATAAGAATTTGAAATAAGGGGATGCAAGCTAGTCTAACTTTCCACTCTGCCACACATTGATGGCCCTCATAATTCATACCTAGGGGAAAGAACAAGCAAAGCAGGGGAAGTCTGAAACCAGATAAGCCCTACTGTATTAGGGAAAGTGCCAATTAAAGACATGTTGTATTATCAACAAGAAATCATGAGTGCATTAGTGCATGATGGAGAAGGAAAATAATTTGGCTTAAGAAGATTAGAAATCCCCAGTTACTAGTTAAAAGTAATTCACCCACACAACAAAATAAACAAATTCAATGATACTTGAAGTTTATGAACAAAGGTAGTCAGAAGGGAAGAAATGACAAGGTAATGATATAGGCAAAGCTTTGTTCTCAGAGCTTCTGAAAAATCTGTTTTAGGAAAGTGTCACAGAGAGAAGAAATGCAAGGCTAGCTATTAAGCCCTTGTGGCTAAACCATTGGTCTTTATTGATCTTGATCTTTATGTTATCTTTTTCTCCAATAATGTCACATTATTAAAATGATGATCTCATAGTAATTGATACACAGTTTAAGCATTCTGAAAAATAAACTTTCTAAGAATTGTGATTAATTTATTTTTTATTTTATTTTTTGTGTGAGTTGTCTATGCATCAATATTCAAAACAGTTCACTTACCTTACACTCATGTGTTATTTGTAAATTGGTTGATGTTTTAACAATATTCAGCGGATCAATAGAGACAGAAAAAAGAGAAAGAAAATTGTTATTCTTCCTTCCCTTTGATGATGGGATCTTGCCTAATTTCCCCCATGTAAAAACAGTGATAATAATTTATTTCAAAGAATTGTTCTGAAAATTGGATAATTTAAAAATCAAGTGAAAAAGCTTTAATGTTATAAAGTACCATGCCAAGGAAATAGAATTGCTTTTTTATTAATATCATAGTTAGCATTAATAAGCATTAATAATTAGCATTAACATGCCTTTTGAACATATAAAAATGAAACAGTGAAACTATAACTAATTCTTAGAAATGAAGAAAAAGTTGAGGCAATCACATGAAAGTAGATTAAACTTGTATCAAATTTCAAGTTCAAAAAACAATAACAATAACAACAACACAAAGCAAACATTAGATTTTGTCCAAGGGTCATTACTAGCCTTCCACACATACCAAATGGCAAAAAGCAGAAAAATATTCTCTATTCACCAGCACTCCCACTCCCCTTGCCCCAGCCCACACTTCCTCAGGGAATCTTTAATTTCTCAGGACTATGGAACAGTCTGACACTGTAATTGAGGTTGCTGCCACAAACACCTGCAAATACGGATGTACCCTTATTTTTTCCCCAGCTTCACCAGAGGAAAACGGAGCTAGTATGCAGGTATAAGGAGAAAGAGAAGGTGAGCAACTTCAAAACTTTGTGAAGTCTGACTAGTTCACAGTTAAATTCAGAATAAATGAAAAGTTGAAACTCAGTCATACAGTTTATTTATAAGTGGGTTTCAAGTAAAGACCACAGAGACTAAACGCTTGGTGATGACGAACAAACCAAAATTTCACCATTTAAAAAATATGTGCTCTCAGACAAGTTTTTAAAATTTGGAAATAAAATACGAAAATAGGTAAGACGTTAAACATGAATTGCAAGCATAAAGTTCACCCCAAGTAATGGCAGTGGGAGTGATGATGCTGCCATCTGATATCAAATGTACCCTCAGTCATTATAATGGTTACCTATAATTTGACATTACCTGTCTCCCAAGGTAAGGCTTGGGACTTCCCTGGTGTTTCACTGATAAAGAATCTGCCTGTAAATATACGAGACAGGGGTTCGATCACGGGGTAAGGAAGATTCTCTGGAGAAGGAAATGGCAACCCCCACCAGTATTCTTGCTTAGAGAATCTCATGGGCAGAAGAACCTAAAGGGCTACAGTCCAGTAGCTTGCAAAAGAATAGGCTATGACTTGGCCTGGAGGGCTGCAGTCCATGGGGTCACAAAGAGTCGGGCATGACTGAGTAACTAACACTAACACTTAGCTACTAAACTAGAACAATAATAAGTCTTATGATTTAACCTGATAGAATATATATGTTCTCTGTATTAAGGCAAATATATATATATATATAACTTTATAATATTGTATTGGTTTTGCAATACATCAACAGGAACCTGCCACAGGTGTACACGTGTTCCCCATCCTGAACCCCCCTCCCACCTCCCTCCCAGTACCATCCCTCTGAGTCATCCCAGTGCACCAGCTCCAAGCATCCTGTATCCTGCATCAAACCTGGACTGGCAATTCATTTCACATATGATATTATACATGTTTCAATGCCATTCTCCTAAATCATCCCACCTTCTCCCTCTCCCACAGAGTCCAAAAGACTGTTCTATACATCTGGGTCTCTTTTGCTGTCTCGCATACAGGGTTATCGTTACCGTCTTTCTAAATTCCATATATATGCATTAGTATACTGTATTGGTGTTTTTCTTTCTGGTTTACTTCACTCTGTATAATAAGCTCCAGTTTCATCCACCTCATTATAATTGATTCAAATGTATTCTTTTTAGTAGCTGAGTGATACTCCATTGTGTATATGTACCACAGCTTTCTTATCCATTTGTCTGCTGATGGACATCTAGGTTGCTTCCATGTCCTGGCTATTATAAACAGTGCTGCAATGAACATTGGGGTACATGTGTCTCTTTCAATTCTGGTTTCCTCGGTGTGTATGCCCAGCGGTGGGATTGCTGGGTCATAAGGCCGTTCTATTTCCAGTTTTTTAAGGAATCTCCACACTGTTCTCCATAGTGGCTCTACTAGTTTACATTCCCACCAACAGTGTAAGAGAGTTCCCTTTTGTCCACACCCTCTCCAGTACTTATTGCTTGTAGACTTTTGGATAGCAGCCATTCTGACTGGTGTGAAATGGTACCTCATTGTGGTTTTGATTTGCATTTCTCTGATAATAAGTGATGTTGAGCATCTTTTCATGTGTTTGTTAGCCATCTGTATGTCTTCTT
>SJYA01000718.1:571512-584166 GCA_006410615.1 Neotragus moschatus | reverse complement strand
AGGTTGATTCCTCCAGTTCTGTTCTTCTTTCTCAAGATTGCTTTGGCTATTCAAGGTTTTTTGTATTTCCATACAAATTGTAAAATTATTTGTTCCAGCTCTGTGAAAAATACCACTGGTAGCTTGATAGGGATTGCATTGAATCTATTGATTGCTTTGGGTAGTATACTCATTTTCACTATATTGATTCTTCCAATATATGAACATGGTGTATTTCTCCATCTATTAGTGTCCTCTTTGATTTCTTTCACCAATGTTTTATAGTTTTCTATATATAGGTCTTTAGTTTCTTTAGGTAGATATATTCCTAAATATTTTATTCTTTTCATTGCCATGGTGAATGGAATTGTTTCCTTAATTTCTGTTTATATTTCCCCATTATTAGTGTATATGAATGCAAGGGGTTTCTGTGTGTTGATTTTATATCCTGCAACTTGACTATATTCACTGATTAGCTCTAGTAATTTTCTGGTGGAGTCTTTAGGGTTTTCTATGTAGAGGATCATGTCATCTGCAAACAGTGAGAGTTTTACTTCTTTTCCAATTTGGATTCCTTTTATTTCTTTTTCTGCTCTGATTGCTGTGGCCAAAACTTCCAAAACTATGTTGAATAGTAGTGGTGAAAGTGGGCACCCTTGTCTTGTTCCTGACTTTAGGGGAAATGCTTTCAATTTTTCACCATTGAGATTAATGTTTGCTCTGGGTTTGTCATGTATAGCTTTTATTATGTTGAGGTATGTTCCTTTTATTCCTGCTTTCTGGAGAGTTTTTATCATAAATGGATGCTGAATTTTTTCAAAGGCTTTCTCTGCATCTATTGAGCTAATCATATGGCTTTTGTTTTTAAATTTGTTAATGTGGTGTATTACATTGACCGATTTGCAGATATTGAAGAATACTTGCATCCCTGGGATAAAGGCCACTTGGTCATGATGCATGATCTTTTTAATGTGTTGTTGGATTCTGATTGCTAGAATTTTGTTGAGGATTTTTGCATCTATGTTCATCAGTGATATTGGCCTGTAGTTTTCTTTTTTTGTGGCATCTTTGTCAGGTTTTGGTATTAGGGTGATGGTGGCCTCATAGAATGAGTTTGGAAGTTTACCTTCCTCTGCAATTCTCTGGAAGAGTTTGAATAGGATAGGTTTTCAGTTCAGTTTAATCATGTCCAACTCTTTGTGACCCCATGAATTGCAGCACGCCAGGCCTCCCTGTTAACTCAACTCTAAATTTTTGATAGAATTTAGCTGCGAAGCCGTCTGGACCGAAGCTTTTGTTTGCTGGAAGATTTCTGACTACAGTTTCAATTTCCATGCTTGTGATGGGTCTGTTAAGATTTTCTATTTCTTACTGGTTCAGTTTTGGAAAGTTGTACTTTTCTAAGAATTTTTCCTTTTCTTCCAAGTTGTCCATTTTATTGGCATATAATTGCTGATAGTAGTCTCTTATGTGATCTCTCCATTTTAATTTCTAACTTTCTTGATTTGATATTCCTCCCTTTGTTTCTTGATGAATCTGTCTAATGGTTTATCAATTTTATTTATCCTTTCAAAGAACCCACTTTTGGCTTTGTTGATTTTTGCTATGGTGTCTTTTGTTTCTTTTGCACTTATTTCTGCCCTAATTTTTAAGATNTTAATTTCTAACTTTCTTGATTTGATATTCCTCCCTTTGTTTCTTGATGAATCTGTCTAATGGTTTATCAATTTTATTTATCCTTTCAAAGAACCCACTTTTGGCTTTGTTGATTTTTGCTATGGTGTCTTTTGTTTCTTTTGCACTTATTTCTGCCCTAATTTTTAAGATTTATTTCCTTCTACTAACTCTGGGGTTCTTCATTTCTTCCTTTTCTAGTTGCTTTAGGTGTAGAGTTAGATTATTTATTTGACTTTTTTCTTGTTTCTTGAGGTATGCCTGTATTACTATGAACTTTCCTCTTAGCACTGCTTTTATAGCGTCCCACAGGTTTTGAGTTATTGTGTTTTCATTTTCATTCATTTTTATGCATATTTTGATTTCTTCTGTGATTTGTTGGTTATTCAGCATCTCCTGTAATTGAGATCTAATCTTACTGCATTGTGGTCAGAAAAGATGCTTGGAATAATTTCAGTTTTTTTGAGTTTACCAAGGCTAGATTTATGGCCCAGCATGTGATCTATCCTGGAGAAGGTTCTGTGCGTGCTTGAGAAAAAGGTGAAATTCATTGTTTTGGGGTGAAATGTCCTATAGATATCCATTAGGTCTAACTGGTCTATTGTATCATTTAACGTTTGTGTTTTAATTTTCTCTTTAGTTGATCTATCCAAAGGTGTGAGTGGGGTATTAAAGTCTCCCACTATTATTGTATTGTTAATTTCCCCTTTCAGATTTGTTAGCATTTAACTTACATATTGTGGTGTTCCTATGTTGCTGCTGCATAGTCACTTCAGTCGTGTCCCACTCTGTGTGACCCCATAGACAACAGCCCACCAGGCTTTGCCATCCCTGGGATTCTCCAGGCAAGAACTCTGGAGTGGGTTGCCATTTTATTTTCCAATGCATGAAAGTGAAAAGTAAAGTGAAGTCGTCTGACTGAGCGACCCCATGGACTACAGCCCACCAGGCTCCTCCGTCCATGGGGTTTTCCAGGCGAGAGTACTGGAGTGGGGTGCCATCGCCTTCTCCAGCTCCTATGTTAGGTACATATATATTTATAATTGTTATATCTTCTTCTTGGATTGATCTTTTGATCGTTATGTAGTGTCCTTCTTTGTCTCTTTTCACAGCCTTTGTTTTAAAGTCTATTTTATCTGATATGAGTATTGCTACTCCTGCTTTATTTTGGTCTCTATTTGCATGGAATATCTTTCTCCAGCCCTTCACTTTCAGTCTGTATGTGTCCCTTGTTTTGAAGTGGGTCTCTTGTAGACAATATAAATAGGGGTCTTATTTTGGTATCCATTCATCCAGTCTTTTGTAATAATAAGGTGTTGCTGTTGTGTTTAGTCACTCAGTCATGTCCGACTCTTTGTGATTCCATGGACTGCAGCAGGTCATGTCCATCGAGTCAGTGATATCATCCAATCATCTCATCCTTTGTCGTTCCCTTATCATTCTGCCTTAATCATTCCCAGAATCAGAGTCTTTTCCAGTGAGTCAGTTCTTCGCATCAGGTGGCCAAAAGTATTGGAGTTTCAGCTTCAGCATCAGTCCTTCCAATGAATATTCAGGACTGATCTCCTTTAGTACCGACTGGTTTTATCTCTTTGCTGTCCAAGGGACTCTCAAGAGTCTTGTCCAACACCACAGTTCAAAAGCATCAGTTTTTCAGCACTCAGCTTTCTTTATAGTCCAACTCTCATACTCATACATGGCTACTAGAAAACCATAGCTTTGACTAAATAGAACTTCGTTGGCAAAGTAATGTCTCTGCTTTTTAATCTTCCAAGGAGCAACCATCTTTTAATTTCATGTTTGCAGTCTCCATCTGCAGTGAATTTGGAGACCCCTGAAATAATGTTTCTCACTGTTTCCAATGTTTCTCCATTCACTTGCCATGAAGTAATGGGATCAGATGCCATGATCTTAGTTTTTTGAATGTTGAGCTTTAAGCCAAATTTTCCCACTCTCCTCTTTCACTTTCATTAAGAGACTCTGTAGTTCTTCCATTTCTGCCGTAAGAGTGATGTCATTTGCATATCTGAGGTTTTTGCTATTTCTCCTGGCAATCTTGATTCCAGCTTGTGCTTCATCCAGATCATTTTGCATGATGTACATTGTATATAAGTTAAACTAGCAGGGTGACAATACGCAGGCTTGATGTACTACTTTTCCAATTTGTAACCAGTCTGTTGTTCCATGTCCATCTCTAACTGTTGCTTCTTGATCTGCATACAGATTTCTCAGGAGGCATGTCAGGTAGTCTGGTATTCCCATCTCTTTCAGAATTTTCCACAATTTGTTGTGATCCACACACACAAAAGCTTTGGCATTGTCAATAAAACAGATTTTTTTCCTAGAACCCTCTTGCTTTTTCGATGATCCAACAGATGTTAGCAATTTGATCTCTGGTTCCTCTGCCTTTTCTAAACTCAGCTTGAACATCTAGAGCTCCACAGTTCACATACTGTTGAAGTCTGGCTTGGAGAATTTTGAGCATAACTTTGCTAGCATGTGTGATGAGTGCATCTCAACCTATGAGATCAATAATATTTCAACATATATGATCAATTTCTTCGAATTCATAAAGCATCTTTTTCTTGCATTGTACAATTTGGTATTATACAGTACTTCAAAATATTTAAACTATGTTTTAAGACTGAATGCATTTATATTTGCTTCACTCAACCCTTCTAAATATTATACCTTCAGATAGTTTTAAGGCTGTGATTCTCGCTTTACCTTTATGTGCCTGTGTATTAGTATAGTTGTATACATGACAGGCGCTATCTTTTGAGCTGCAACTTCAATATCAGATACTTGGCTTTGTCATTTACTTCATTGTGTATTGTTTATTAGTTTATTGTGTAGTGGATCTACTACACAGAGAAAATAAGGTTTAGAAATATCAGCTGACTAGCCCAAGGTCATGTAGCAAATACATGGCAAAGATTTGATTTATTTCATAGGTTTCAGGAATAAGAGGAAATACTGGAGAAACAAATGAAAACCCACTCCAGTATTCTTGCCTGGAGAATTCCAGGGATGGGGGAGCCTGGTGGGCTGTCATCTATGCGGTTGCACAGAGTCGAACATGACTGAAGCAACTTAGCAGCAGCAGCAACTGTATGTAAATATTACCAAAATCATAAAAGTACTAGAAAAAAATGGTTGCTGTAACAAAAGTTATGTCTAAATGGACCAAAGAGTTCTCATCCTTGGGATGACTTACTTAAGAATTGATATAAGGAAACAAATATAGCACATTCTGAGAAACAGATATAGCACATTCTAGTAAATATAACCCACCTTGATCATTTTCCAGTTCTAAATTTAAAAAAATCCATTCTGTATCAGTCATCACCTTTCTTATAGAGCATGTTCTATAACTGCTTCCCTTCTTTGACAGTTTACTATTTCCCATTTAAGAACAGATGTAAAACCAGGATGCCACATTTAACCAGGTATAAATATGTCCTCATTTCTTACCCTTGAAGAATCTAGCCTTCATGTATAATAACCCAGACTCCAAGATTCTCAGTATCACTTTTACTGATATTACTTTTAAGGAATCTAGTGAATTGCAGTTCATTATTATATTATTATTTATCTTTGCTATGCCCAGAGTCCGAGTCCCCAGAACTGAGAGAATAAGACATCCACAGCAGTGCAATAGCATGAAAGGGGTTTTATTGCTAGCTCAAGCTAGGGCCCATGTGTCATCCAGCGCAGTGGAATTCGACAAGGGGCCCTGAGCCCTGAATTACAGCAGTATTTATAGATTGAGAATAAAGACAGGGAGTTGACAAAGGCAAATGGGTTGCAAGGGTTTCCGGGCATCTACTAATTGGCTAAATTTTCTTGCATGTGGGCTTTCTTGGGGGATGTCCATTACGTCCTGACAGGCTCAAACCAGGCTATGGGAAACATGCTAATTGGTCAAGTCCTGACACCCATGGAAGATGATCTCAGTTCCTCCTAGGCGATGTCTCAGCTACTTGATAAATGGAACTTAGGCCTTAAAGCCTGTCATGGCGTATGTTATGACAATCTTCGTAATTGTATTGATATGTAATAAACTGAAGATTGCCAGAGGAAGACATCTGCATGTGGGGTGTAAAGTATTCTGTTGGGGAAAGAATTGCAAGAGTAAAAGGATGAGGTTTTTCTTTACTTAAAGGAATAAAGGTTTCAACTTCTCTCTCTACTCACATCAGGTTGTTTCTTTGACAACAATACATCCAACCTAACAATCTTCGTAATTGTATTGATACGTAATAAACTGAAGATTGCCAGAGGAAGACATCTGCATGTGGGGTATAAAGTATTCTGTTGGGGAAAGAATTGCAAGAGTAAAAGGATGAAGTTTTTCTTTACTTAAAGGAATAAAGGTTTCAACTTCTCTCTCTACTCACATCAGGTTGTTTCTTTGACAACAATACATCCAACCTTTTGATTTTACAACATAAAATTGAAGGTTTTCTGACTCTTGGGATTTGAAACACATAGCTCCAAAATTCACCCAGGAGATTCTTATGAAGTGTCCAGGAAACTATCACAAGGGTAATCACTCATCTCTAATGGAAATAATTATCCCATGAAAGTTCTAATTATCCTTTATTTTTGTCAATACTTTGCAGTCTTCCATGGAGTGTCTTCCTGCTTGTGATCTGACATATTAGTACATACACAATTATTGTCTCCCTCCTCTTTACTGATGCAAAGTTTTTTCTGGATTTTCTTGTGGAGAGAGACATGGTTTTCTATTTACTCTATAGAACCATATCTCAACCACTTATAACAGAGTTTCCAGTTTGTGTAATAATCAATAAGATTCTAATTAAGGTCTACAGGGAAAGAAGGAATAAGGGCAACCTGTATGTAAAAAAAACTGTATAGAATAAGTTGGCTCTACATTTTTTTGGATATGTCTAGCTTGAAGCGACTTAGCAGCAGCAGTAGCAGCAGGTTATTATAACTAAAAAAATCTTGCTAAATTTAAAAGATGGATACGTTTTTTAGATGGACAGTGTGCACTTGACCAGGCAGGTTTGCATTCTGGAAGTGCATAGGTGTTCATACAAAAAGCCCTTTAATATTGTTTTTAAGGTATATCCAATAATCAACTTGGCTGGATGGTGTCACTGGTTGATGATGTCCTTATATGCCATTCATCAAAGTTCAGGAGACAAAGTCCTGCTTGGGAACAGGAGCTTTAGTCATTAGCCTGACTCCCAACCCCACCACCTGCTCTATGGAGAAGAGGGTCCACTATTTTACCTCTCCTCGACTTTGGCATCATCGTAAGCAAGTGGCTTCTTTTGGAGTAAGATTCTGCTGACGATTTTAGAGCCTCCTTGATGATTTACAACCTCCTTAGGGACATCTAAATCTCTGTATTTAAACAGAAATATGCATTTACTCTTTTAACAATAGGCAACAGAACTGTATCAAGGTTATATCAGGAGGAAAGACAACAGTGTCAGAAAGGTAATGCACTTCCTGATCATCTACTCTGTGAAGATCAGAATTGGAATACCAGGAATAGAATTTTATCATTCTACCAAGGCAGGAAACTCTATTTCACAAACTATATAACATTTGGATAAATTATATATAATAATTCACATGAATATTTTTTATTTTCTAGAGAAAATAAATTTTTTGAATTTTTAGTTAAAATAATATTTGAGAATTTGTAAAGATTATGACTTTTACATTGTTGGGCTAATCAACAAAAGCTTATAACATATCACTTAATGCTCATCACATTATTTTATATTTTTAAAATATAGAGATTAGTACTCTTGCATGGAAAATCCCATGGACGGAGGAGCCTGGTGGGCTGCAGTCCATGGGGTCGCTAAGAGTTGGACACGACTAAGCGACTTCACTTTCACTTTTTGCTTTTACGCATTGAAGAAGGAAATGGCAGCCCGCTCCAGTGTTCTTGCCTGGAGAATCCCAGGGACGGAGGAGCCTGGTGGGCTACTGTCTTTGGGGTCACACAGAATTGGACACGACTGAAGCGACTTAGCAGCAGGAGCAGCAATTTATACTATATCCATTAAATAATGCTATAAAAACTATATGATAAGCAAGAAAATTTACTTCCAGATTCTGAAGGTAGATACCTTGATGGTCCACACTAATTTATAAAACTTGACTAAGTCATGACATAGTTAAGAATTTTCTGTCATAAAACTCTATTAAATATAAATTTCTTTAAAGCTACAAAGTTAATTATCACCTAATATTTTTGTACAAGAGCATGCCATTTGATATATAGAATAAATACATAGGAGAAAAATGGTAAATTATTAAAATTTAACTTAAATATTAATAAATTACATAATAATAGGCAGAATGCTGCTAAGTTGCTTCAGTCATGTCCAACTCTGTGCGATCCCATAGATGGCAGCCCACCAGGGTCCGCTGTCCCTGGGATTCTCCAGGCAAGAACACTGGAGTGGGTTGCCACTTCCTTCTCCAATGCATGAAAGTGAAAAGTGAAAGTGAAGTCACTGAGTTGTGTCCGACTCTCAGCAACACCATGGACTGCAGCCCACCAGGCTCCTCCATCCATGGGATTTTCCAGGCAAGAGTACTGGAGTGGGGTGTCATTGCCTTCTCCAATAAGCAGAATAATTGTAAATTAATTTGCCTAACACATTAGTTTCAAGATATCTACTGTTCCTTATAATGTCACAGGGAATAGTAAAAGAGTTCCAAAATGGAGTCCCAGTTTACAGAAGCAAAAATCTGTAGGTGAGTTTCCTTCCACCAATACATGCATTAGAAGGAGCAGAAGTAAGACAGGATTTTAAAGAAAGCTTTAAACTCATAAGTTCCATCATAAATAAAATTAAAAGGCTCTATTGGCTTCATTAGTTTTCTTTCTCCCCAAATCTTGAGAATTTGCTTTCAATATCATCCATCAGAATCATCTTGTGGAGGAAAGGTCACAGATATAATTCTTCATTCAGTCCAGAGAACGTTAACATCTAATATACAATGTGAGATATCATATATAATAATTAGAATGTAATTATGTCCATATATTTCCTCATAGATGTCTTTAGGCACTAGCTGTTCTTCCATTCCAAGTGGACACTGTTCCTACTGTTAAGTTACGGAGATGGCTCACGACTATAAAAGGAGTAAGAAACTAAGCAAGAACTGCCAGCTGGCCTCATAAAGTTACCCTGTCCATCAGTATTTCTCAGTTATCCCAATGCTAAGGCTGTGTTCTTTAGTAGAAACAAAGAAATTAATAAAACGTTTTATGTGAACACACCAATTTAATTAGTTTCCTGTGTACTTTAATCTAGGGCTGCGGTTCTAGATTCCTCGTAAAAGTTATTAAAAAACAAAAATTTGCAAGAAGAAAAGAAGTCTGCTATTTTAAAGGGGACAGTGTTTTGAAAGAACTATTCTCTCAAATATTATTGAGGTGATCACTGAAATAGTACATATAAAGTCAACTAGTATTTAAAACAACATAGGTTTATTTAACTAAACATGGAAATATTATTATTTTCGTGTTTGCAATAGCAGTTCTGAAATAAAACCTCTCTATTTTGACATGTTTTCTAAGAGAGACAGAGGCAGTGAGGGACAAGAAAAGGATAGCATCACATGGACTTCCCTGGTGGGCCAGTGGTTAAGAATCTGCCTGCCAGTGCAGGAGAAATGGCTTCTATCCCTGGCCTGCAAAGGTTCCACAGGTAAGAGAGCAATTAAGCCAATGCACTGCCACTAATGAGCTTGCACTCCAGAACCCACGAGCCAGACTACTGAGGCCTGTGTGCCCTGGAGCCTGTGCACCATGGCGAGAGAGTAGCCTTTGCTTGCTGCAACTAGAGAAAAAATGCACACAGCAATAAAGTCTCAGAACAGCCCCAAATCAATAACTAGCATCACAGGCTCTGAAAGGAAGTAAAAGTAGAATTAGAGAGTAAAATGAGAATGGTAAGGAATCATTAATCTCTTTTAGACAAAACTAATTTTTCTTGAGAAGCTTTGAATGTTTTACTTTTCCCATCCATTTATTTATAAAACAAAAATATGATTTCCAAAAACACAAATCTGAGATGGAAAACAGCAACCTTCAGTGTGCTAAAGATTGCAGAACAGAGATGCTTAAACATATGTGTATATACTTATAAAAACTTACAATTATATTCTCTTTTTCTAATCAAACATACAATATTTAATCATTTTTACTTAGTTCCTGCTACTTTTTGGCTTTAAAACCTAGGTAGAAGCCAATGAAAAGTAACAAAAGTTTTCAAGTCTATACTTTTCCATTTTTCTGACATTAAATATCTTAGAGAAAGTCAGTATTCCTCAGTCTAGCAAGTTTGCCTCTCTGACTCCAGAGCTGTGAAAACCCCCAAAAATGGCAATTCATGCAAATTTTCTAATTAAGCAAAGGAAATCCAAAGGCATTTACTGGAACCTACCATCAAGTATCCTGACATGTTTCTAAACTGAATAAGATATAGTTATTTGTGTATGTCAGCAAATACCCAGTGGCACATCTGAGAGTAATATCCATTACAGAGCAGACACTCCCGTGTATCTGGGAACATTCTGAAATAATTAAGTTAGTAAATCATCACCTAGTCAGGACATCGGGCTCCCACAGCTACTCTCCTTGATCCTCACCTTAATTATGTGCTTGTCTTGATCCTTGACTGTAAAATGTACTGACATTCATGTGCTGTTGACGGCTCCATTCTGGAGAAACTTCACAAGCTGTCCATGGTAGGATGTTTTTGTTCTAACTCTTCACGTTACTTTGACATATATTTCCAGAGAGAGGTGTCTGTCATAACCTGCAAACTCCTAGGGGGTAAACTATTTACAATCAATTGTCATTGTTCAGTAGCCACCAGACTGGCATTTACAATCAGCCAGGTAATCAGTACTTAATGTCAGGATAAGGATAACTATGACAAATCCACATTTTGGTTGAAGTATAAATGTAAAAAGAAAAGATAGACAAAGTCATCCATTTCAAATACACATACATGCACACACAATAAAAAGTATTTAATAACACATTTTATCATACCTCCAAGATCTATAAAGACTACCATTATGCTTTTAATAATTAAAAAAAGAATATAATACTGTAAATTAATATCACCATCAAAAGGAATGCCATCCTATTGAATATTCATTATAGTGGTATGATGATATAATTATGTTTTGGAAATATATCTTAATTTTATTTCTTTTATATGTATTTTTATTGATAGTGTATATGTGCATATACGTAACATGTGTGACTTTTTCTAAAAAAGGAAAACAAATATTGGTGTCTATTATTCAATTATATGACATATAAAATATAATAACTCAATCTTCTACCAGAAATGAATTGCTTACATCCTCTGTAGAACCCTACAATATTCTCTTCAGGAAAGTGATACTGACTATTGTAGAACCAAGAAAAGGCAAGTTAGTGAGAAAAGAATATTATTAGATTCCTTACTTTTGGATTTGCCTAAGGAATAATCAGAGGGAGAGAGCATAAAACTACACTCAAGTCTGTAGAGTGAATGAAGACACTATGCAAATAAAAAGTATATAGCGTTCTAATCCTTGTGCCGTATTCATCCATGAGAGAGGTTTCCCGTGTCTTCAAGGTTTGTCTTATGAAGACATCAATTTTTGAAAAAGAGAGAGACAAAGGTAGCAATGAATGAAAAAAGCCTCAAACTTTGACTGGTGATTGAATTTCTCATCTGCTCTCTGTTACTACTTAATCTGCACGTAAGAGAAAAAAATCAGCTGAGCTGTCTGGAAACATCTGGATGTTATGGTACCCAACAAATATGATAGCCGCAGCTAATGAGCCTAAAGATAGGAAGAGCAATTACCTGGTTGCTGTTCCAGCCTTCAGTCAATGAATATAAATAGGCTTTTGCTGATCTTTTGTACTACTAAAATGTAATCTAGTTTATTGAAGTGGTGAATGACATTAGCCATTTGGACATTATTTCTTTATAAATCTAACATGGTGTCCTTGTTCTGTTTTTTCCCTCTCTGTATTAGAAAAATCCATAATAAAACCATATAATTTGTTTAAGCTCAGTGATTCTAATGATTGATAAAAACTGAATAGAAAATGACATCTATACGTATATATATAGCTAGCCTTACATTGGAGAAGGAAATGGCAACCCACTCCAGTGTTCTTGCCTGGAGAATCCCAGGGATGGGCGATCCTAGTGAGCTGCCGTCTCTGGGGTCGCACAGAGTCGGACACGGCTAAAGTAACTTAGCAGCAGCAGCATAGCTAGCTAGCTAGCTAGATAAAATCATGTAACTTGAAAAAAGATGTAGGCCCTTCACTTTCATGTTTATAGTTATTTTGTCTGCCTCCATTTTGTCTCCTGAATGGTGAGATTGAGGAAGGCTCCTGCCCCCAAAGATTCTGTAGACATGAAATTAGACAACACGTATGATGTCCTGACACACAGCAAACATGGAGGGAGTGTGTTCATCGATACTATGATTGTTATGGCTAGCCGCAGACCATCAGAACGTCGGATTTAAAGTAGGTTTTGTGCTGGCACATTTGTTCACAACTGGGAGAGAAAGGCAGTGTTGAGATCAGGAAGTATGCCCATATAATCTTCACTACCAATCAGTGATCTAACTGGAGAAAATAGTCTTTTCTCCATTTTACAGATGACACAACTGGTTTTTAGAAGTAAGATGACTTACTAGATTTCATCAATATGTAAGTAGCAGATTTAAAGCAAGAGATCATATCTTTTCCCAACAAAATTTCTTAATTAAAGTTCATGTATTTCAGCTTTACATATTAATTGATAAAGTAAACAATTATAAACAAAATTCTAGCAACTTGTCAATTTGTTTATTATATTAAATATCTTTCTCAGTGGATCAACTTTAGTGGCATATTTACTCAGCTTTACTGACTTCAAGTAATAGCTTTCAGGCATCTACTCTGTTTTCATCCAAAGACATTCCGTATCT
>SJYA01000718.1:548966-571334 GCA_006410615.1 Neotragus moschatus | reverse complement strand
ATGGAATAACAAACAAAGTTACATATATATATATATATATATATATATATATATATATAAAAACAGGATTGAGAATAACTCTCAGGTAAGTGGCTTAAGTGATCTGTGCCATTCAGTGAGACAGAGACATGATCAAGGTAGTTAGTCTTTGGAGAAGTGAAGGAGTCAAGAATTCTAGTTCTCACATATTGTATTTGAGAATACAACTTAAGATGGATGTTCAAATATTAAGGGAGCAGTTTGGTTACATGGTATAGATCTCAAAGGATCTGCTAGAAGCTGCATGTGTGGAAATCATGAGCATATAGAAGTAGATATATGAGTCCACTTAGACATGGTTTCAATAGAAATGACAGTTTAGCTTTGAAACACTCTAACATTTAGAAACTGAGTGGGAAAGAGAAGTCAGCAAAGGAGAATAAGAAAAAGTTGGGTGGTACGAGGAAACTCCTGAGTGTGACTATGAACAATAGAAAAAAGGTGTTTCAAGCATGCTGAATTTCTGGAAAGAAATGGTATGAAATAAGTGATACTTTCCCTGGCCTGAGTGAAATAAAGTTCACTTTTGGAGGGATTCCTATCAGTCAGAATTTGATCAGAGAAACAGAATCATTTATACTGATAATTAAGCAATTTATGGTGAAGATTCTACCTTAACAATTATGGGGGCTCATTATGCTATGCTCGGTGGAGCTGTAGCCAGATGTCAGTGTGTAAGCTGCCAAGGGAAGATTGACATTGGTGTGAAGTTGGGAAACATGGGCTCTAGGAGCAAAGAATAGAAATGACATGGATCCCCTATCATTTCCAAGCCTCTAGCTTCAGTAATAGGGATATCCTACAGGAGCAGCTGGTGGCTTTTTTCAATAAGCTAAGAATGCATAAGACTGAGGAGTCCAAGATCCTTATGGAGGAGATGAGGCAGCACTTAAGTTGCAGTGGATTGAGCTGTAGCCCATCCCAATCTGGTGAACCAACCTCCCTGAGCTGTAGCAGCACCTTATTCTGTTCTCTATCCTTCCCACAGTGAAAACAAGCACCGCTTCTACACTGTCTAAATCTTGCTCATGGTGGTGTCTCTTGGGACCATGCAAAATAGAACTATGCAGGGAAGGGAATTCAGGGAAATAATTCCTATGTAGCTAACTGGCACAGTACAAATTCTCCTGAAAGTGGAAGAGTGAATGGGAGGTGAGTGAAGTTAAGTGGGCCTTAGAAAGCATCACTATGAACAAAGCTAGTGGAGGAGATGGAGTTCCAGTTGAGCTATTCNTAGAGCTTCTCCATCTTTGGCTGCAAAGAATATAATCAATCTGATTTTGGTGTTGACCATCTGGTGATGTCCATGTGTAGAGTCTTCTCTTGTGTTGTTGGAAGAGAGTGTTTGTTATGACCAGTGCATTCTCTTGGCAAAACTCTATTAGCCTTTGCCCTGCTTCATTGCGTACTCCAGTGCCAAATTTGCCTGTTACCCAGGTGTTTCTTGACTTCCTACTTTTACATTCTGGTCCCCTATAATGAAAAGGATATCTTTTCTTTGGGGTGTTAGTCCTAAAAGGTCTTTTAGGTCTTCATAGAACCATTCAACTTCAGCTAATTCAGCATTACTGGTCGGGGCATAGGCTTGGATTACCGTGACTTTGAATAGTTTGCCTTGGAAATGAACAGAGATCATTCTGGTGTTTTTATTGCATCCAAGTACTGCATTTTGGACTCTTTTTTTGACCATGATGGCTACTCCATTTCTTCTAAGGGATTCCTGCCCATAGTAGTAGATATAATGGTCATCTGAGTTAAATTCACCCATTCCAGATCACTTTAGTTTGCTGATTCCTAGAATGTCAATGTTCACTCTAGCCATCTCCTGCTTGACCACTTCCAATTTGCCTTGATTCATGGAACTGACATTCCAGGTTCCTATGCAATACTGCTCTTTACAGCATTGGACCTTGCTTCTATCATCAGTCACACCAACAGCTGGGTATTGTTTTTGCTTTGGCTCCATCCCTTCATTCTTTCTGGAGTTATTTCCCTGATCTCCAGTAGCATATTGAGCACTTACTGACCCCAGGACTTCTCCATTCAGTATCCTATCATTTTCATACTGTTCATGGGGTTCTCAAGGCAAGAATACTGAAGTGGTTTGCCATTCCCTTCTCCAGTGGACCACATTCTGTCTGGATATCCTTAAGAGTCTTTAAAAAGCCTCTTTCCCATTCCACATTTCAATCATTCAACCAAGACTTTTTCATCCCAATTGCTATAAATCTGAATTCATCTTCATTTTCTGTCTTCAGTACCACTGCATACCATTGCTCTCCATTTTCTCTATAACAGAATAATTCATCTTTTTTCTATCTCAAATCCATTTCTCAGGTGTTCTCAAAGTGATCTTTCAAAAATATTTTATTAGAATCCCATTACATTCAAGATAAATTTCAAATTCCTTACCTATACCAGAAATTCAACATAGTCTTATGACAACGTTTCTAACCATGTTAATCACTTCTCCTACTGTAATAGAAGTTCTCTTACATATAAGATTTCTTACTGTTTGCTGCTTTGAACTGAAGCTTACATTACCTTCCATGTTTTTAATGGTCCATCAATCTGAAATGTTTTCTCTTATCTTTCAAAATCAGACTGAATTTTCTCATTTTTGTGAGATTCTTCTTGGCTGTTATTTTATCTACATAAATAGATGAATGTTCACAAATGCACAGCTTAAAATTTCATCTTAAGAATTTTCGTTTGTGTCTTAGAGGGGATTGGGATGCAAAAGTAAGAAGTCAAAATATACCTGGAGTAACAGGCAAATTTGGCCTTGGAGTATAAAATGAGGCAGGTCAAAGACCAACAAAGTTTTGCCAAGAGAATGCACTAGTCATAGCAGACCCCATCTTCCAACAAGACAAAAGAGTCTCTGAACACGGACATCACCATATGGCCAACACAGAAATCAGATTCATTATATTCTTTGCATCCAAAGATAGAGACGCTCTATATAGTCAGAAAAAAAAGGACCAGGAGCCGACTGGCTCAGATCGTGAATTCCTTATTGCCAAATTCAGACCTACATTGAAAAAAGTAGGGAAGAGCAGTAGATTGTACAGCTATGACCTAAACCAATTCCCTTACAGTGGAAGTGACAAATAGATTCAAGAGATTAGATCAGATGGACAGAGTGCCTGAAGAACTATGGGTGGAGGTTTGTGACATTGTACAGGAGGCAGGGATCAAGATCATTCCCAAGGAAAAGAAAGGTGAAAAGGCAAAATGGTTGTCTGAATAGGCCTTACAAATAGCTGTGAAAAGAAGAGAAGCAAAAGGCAAAAGAGAAAAGGAAAGCCTTACCCATTTGAATGCAGAGTTCCAAATAATAGCAATGAGAGATAAGAAGGCCTTTTTCAGTGATCAATGCAAAGAAATAGAGGAAAGCAATAGAATGGGAAAGACTAGAGATCTCTTCAAGAAAATTAGAGACACCAAGGGAACATTTCATGCAGAGAAGGGCACAATAAAGGACAGAAATGGTATGGATCTAAAAGAAGCAGAAGATATTAAAAAGATGGTGTGATCACTCACCTAGAGCCAGACATCCTGGAACGCAAAGTCAAGTAGGCCTTAGGAAGCATCACTATGAACAAAGCTAGTTGAGGTGATGGAATTCCAGTGGAGCTATTTCAAATCCTAAAAGATAATGCTGTGACAGTGCTGCACTCAATATGCCAGCAAATTTGGAAAACTCAGCAGTGGCCACAGGACTGGAAAAGGTCAGTTTTCATTCCAATCCCAAAGAAAGGCAATGCCAAAGAATGTTCAAACTACCGCACAATTGCACTCATCTCACATGCTAGTAAAGTAATGCTCAAAAGTCTCCAAGCCAAGCTTCAACAGTACATGAATTGAGATCTTCCAAATATTCAAGCTTGGTTTAGAAAAGGCAGAGGAATCAGAGATCAAATTGCCAACATCTGCTGGATCATTGAAAAAAGCAAGAGAGTTCCAGAAAAAAAAGTCTACTTTTGCTTTATTGACTATGCCAAAGCCTCTGACTGTATGGATCACAATAAACTGTGAAAATTCTTAATGAGATGGGAATACAAGACCACCTGACCTGCCTCCTGAGAAATCTTTATGGAGGTCAAGAGGCAACAGTTAGAACTGGACACTGAACAACAGGTTGGTTCCAAATAGGAAAAAGGGGCTGTATATTGTCACTCTGCTTATTTAACTTATATGCAGAGTACATCATGTGAAATGCCAGACTGGATGAAGCACAAGCTGGAATCAAGATTGCCAGGAGAAATATCAATAACCTCAGATATGCAAATGACACCACCCTTCTGGCAGAAAGCAAAGAAGAATTAAAGAGACTCTTGATGAAAGTGAAGGAGGAGAGTGCAAAAGTTGGATTAAAGCTCAACATTCAGAAAACAATATCATGGCATCCGGTCCCATCACTTCATTGCAAATAGATAGGGAAACAATGGAAACAGTGGCAGACTTTTTTTTGGGGGGGGGCTCAAAAAATCACTGCAGATGGTGACTGCAGCCATGAAGTTAAAAGACTGTTGCTCCTTGGAAGAAAAGCTATAATCAACCTAGACAGCATATTAAAGAGCAGAGACGTTAGTTTGTCAACAAAGGTCTGTAGTCAAAACTATGCTTTTTCCAGTAGTCATGTATGGATGTAAGAGTTGAACTATAAAGAAAGTTGAGCACAGAAGAATTAATACTTCTGAAGTGTTAGAGAAGACTCTTGAGAGTCCCTTGGACTGCAAGGACATCAAACCAGTGAATCCTGTAGGTAATATGTCCTGATTATTCATTGGAAATGCTGATGCTGAAGCTGAAACTCCAATACTTTGTCCACCTGATGCGAAGAACTGACTCATTGGAAAAGACTCTAATGCTGGGAAAGATTGAAGGCAAGAGGAGCAGGGGACAATAGAGGACGAGATGGTTGGATGGCATCACTGACTTGATGGACATGAGTTTGAGTAAGCTCCAGGAGTTGGTGATGGACAAGGAGGCATGGCATGCTGCAGTCCATGGAGTTGCAAAGAGTTGGACGCAACTGAGTGACTAAACTGAACTGAGTGGTAAAGAGCCTGCCTGCCAATGCAGGAGATACTTAAGAACCATAGGTTCGATCCCTGAGTCAGCAAGATCTCCTGAAGAAGGGCATNTAAGCTCCAGGAGTTGGTGATGGACAAGGAGGCATGGCATGCTGCAGTCCATGGAGTTGCAAAGAGTTGGACGCAACTGAGTGACTAAACTGAACTGAGTGGTAAAGAGCCTGCCTGCCAATGCAGGAGATACTTAAGAACCATAGGTTCGATCCCTGAGTCAGCAAGATCTCCTGAAGAAGGGCATGGCAACCCACTCCAGTATTCTTGCCTGGAGAATCCTATAGATAGAGGAGCTTGGTGGGTTACATTCCATAGAGTCAGAAAGCATTGGACACTACTAAAGTGACTTAGCACAGCACTTGCTTTTGACTCACTGTTTGTTTTCCCTTACATCATATTCCAAGGTCTTCAAAATATGCAAGATTTTAGTTTTACTAAAATTCTAAAATATTTTAGTTATGTGGTAACTTTAATCTGGGCTTCTTAAGTAGCTGAGCCAGTAAAGAATCTGCCTGCAGTGCAGGAGACCCTCATTTGATTCCTAGGTTGGGAAGTTCCATTGGAGAAAGTCATGGCAACCCATTCCAGCATTCTTGCCTGGAGAATCCCCATAAACAGAGAAGCCTGGTGGACTGTGTCATGGGGTTGCAAAGAGTCAAACATGACTGAGTAACTAAGCACAGTACAGCACAGTTTTCGTGCTATTAAGGTCATCAACAGCTGCTGTTCTATTAGGATACACATTTTCCCTCATTCTCATCAATACAGTTTTAGCTCACTTTTTTTTTTAAGGTTTTTCTATTTTCTCTTATTTTTGATTTTTAGCTGTCTAGCACCTCTTGCAGGATCTCAGTTCTCTGACAAAGGATTAGACTGAAGCCACAAATTCTAACCATTCAAATACCAGGGAGCTACTATGTCTCATTTTAGAAAGGTGTTTTCTAATGTTTTTTTAAATTAATCAGTGATAAATATAGGATTAAATTAATCAATGATAAATATATTTTCATATATGAGTGGCTATGTCAACTTTTTTCAAACAATAAACTTGTATCTTTGTCTATTTTCTCCAACAAGCTATTTTTATTTCCTACAGATTTGACATGACTGTTTATACATGAAGTAAATTATCTGTTATGAATTACAAATATGTTTCAAGACTGTATTGTTTTATGGATTTGTGAAGGTTTTTCTTTTGTTTTTCTCAATGTTTGCTTTTATGGCTTATAGATTCTATGTCATCCTTAGGCATCCAGTTGAAGACATGAAAAATTTATGCTTATTCTAGTACTTTTTTGAACTCATTTTTATGTTTTTAAATTGGACACTTCTGGGATTAATTTTGTAATAGGGCATATAGTATCAATCCAGATTTATTCCAATAGTCAGTCAATTCCCTACCATAGTCTCCTTACTAGTCCTTTTTTCCACACCGATTTTCATAGATTAAATTATCTTATGTTTGGGGGGCTATTTCTGGATTTTCTATTATGTCCCATTGATCTGTTAGTCTATTTATACACGAATAATTTATTTTATTAACTGGAGCTTTATCCTTTGATATCTAACTGAAATACTTCCTTTCCCACCACCCTAATCCATTTTTACATAAATTTTCTGATTATTCTAAGATATTTCTCTTTTAATATCAAATTTAGAAGCTCTTTCTCTAATTCAAAATGAATGCTGTTATTATCTAAAATATTAATTTAGGAAAATGGCATTTTGAAAATATGTAATCTTCTTATCTAAGTACAGAGTATGCATTTTTTTCTATTCAATGAGTTATTTCTGCATTTTTTTGCATTGTTTATATTCTAGAGAAGTTCATTATTGGGCATTTCATACTTTTATATTGCCAATTGTGAAGACAATAATTTGTTTCCTACTTAATACTAGCATAATTTGCATTTTTACTTATTTGTCTAAGTAATTTGTAATCAAGCATGTTACTAACTTTACTACCTGATAATTTTTTTACACCTTTTGTCCATCTTGTTTTTTTAAGTACATAATCCCATAATCTATCAAAGAAAAAGAGCCTCCCTCCTCTTCTTCAGTCCTGTGTCACTTATTTCTTTATCTTTTCTCATTCCATAGGTCAGTGTGGAGGTACTTTTTAAGGTTTCTAGAATTCTACACTCTATTTTCACCACTCTTCCCTCCTTTAACATTTATGCAGTCTCTGTTACTCAGAAAATGTTTGGGCAGACAGTAACAGAATGAACCCNCTTATTTCTTTATCTTTTCTCATTCCATAGGTCAGTGTGGAGGTACTTTTTAAGGTTTCTAGAATTCTACACTCTATTTTCACCACTCTTCCCTCCTTTAACATTTATGCAGTCTCTGTTACTCAGAAAATGTTTGGGCAGACAGTAACAGAATGAACCCTAAAACAGTGTCAACTGATTTACAATTGTTGCTAACACAGTTGTATCACTATGGCCTATCTTCTACCTGGAACCACAAGCGTCCTCAAAAGTGTGTCCAGTAGTTGGAGGAATACATTAATAACATAGAAATGCATTATTTCATCCAGAGTAGTAGAGAGGAAGATAGTTTGTTAATATATGTTATCCTGCAGTTGTTAGTATTCTGTCAAGAGGAATAAGGAGCAAGTCTCAACATTCAGAAAAATCCCTTCTGAAATAAAACAGAACATTAGACTAAATCTTTCCAAGTGCTGAGAGTTTGACCGTGAGCTTGTTTGCTTTTTTATTCATTTATTCATGTAATCATTCAACAACTTGAATATATTTTTCTAAGCCGTGAAGATATGGCAATAAATAAAACAAACCCCGTGTCTTCATAGAACTTTCACTCTAGAGGTAGGAAAGATAATTTTTAAAACATGTATAATATCATATATGAAATGAATTGCCAGTCCTGGTTCGATGCATGATATAGGATGCTCGGGGCTGGTGCACTAGGATGACCCAGAGGGATGGTACAGGGAAGGAGGTGGGAGGGGGATTCAGGGTGGGGAACACGTGTACACCCATGGTGGATTCATGTTGGTGTATGGCAACACGAATACAACATTGTAAAGTAATTAGCCTCCAATTAAAATACATAAATTCATTAAAAAATAAACTAAAAAAATCATTGGTGGGATTGGAAAATGTGTAAATGACATTGAAAACCATGGATGAAATGAGACAAGCTTGGATTTACTATGGATACTGAAGCCTCAAACACTGATCCCTAAGAAATAGCAATATTGCAACATCGGTGAATTTAGGAACAATAAGAGTATTACTCTAAAAATAGTTATTAAAATAATCAAGAAAACTGTATGTACAGTTCACACATAGAATATTTCACATAAACAGTATATTTTAAGAAGTAGTATTCAATTGTATTAAGATTTCAGCCTATAGTTTGAGTAAAATGAGGATGTGTAATTGAACACTGGATGTGATACTGTGGAGACCATTGCTGACCTTAACATGTTTTTGTTTTGTGGAGTGGAAGGATTTCAGCGCACTCAAGGTTTGAAATAAGTTCAAGAGCATGAGGGAAAGAAGTGATAGAGTAATACATTTCTTTAAAGTTGCTTTGAAAGCACAAATTAGAGTCTAGGGAGTTTTGTCTATGATTGTGTATATTATATTTCTTTAAGATGGGAAATATTTAGTGTGTTTAATCTAGTACAGAGAGAACAATTACAATTCAGAAGAAAGAGGATGATTACAAAAGCAAAATTCAAACAGTGCAAACATTATGATATCCATCCAGTGCAGAGGTAAAAGAGTTGGCCATTGTGAGGCACACTGATAACCCCATAACAAGAGGAAAAATTCTGCACATAGTTACCGAGGCAGGATACTTTATGGACATCATGGTGGACTAATACAGAAATTCTCTTCTAAGTCCTTCCATTTTTCAAGTGAAATGAGTAGATAATACAGTCATAAGCAGAGAGTAATGGGAGCAGGAGAAATGGCTGATATACTGAGAAATGTGAAAAAAAAAAGTGTAAAATAGTCCTTTTGGAGAGTGACGCATGAATTGAAAGACAACACGGTTAGGGAGCACTGAAATCTCACTTAAAGTGAACTGTTAGGAATTTAACATAAGTGCCAGAAAACTGAATGCACTGCAGAAATTGGCAAGGTTTTAGAAAGTATAATTGAGGCAAAGAAAGGAAGAGAATTGAGAGAGTGTGCAAAAGAAATGGTTTGTTTATTAACCATAGACTTTAATTCTTGTAAATAATCTATTGGGTCTTAAAAAGTATGGAGGATATGAGAGATATTGATCCATATTGCAATGCCAAAACTAGAAAACAATTCTCCTGGACAATTTAATCAGTGACTCTGAAACAGCAATCTATCCTCTGATAGATCCAATCTAGTGCATCCACTGCAGTCAGTGTCTAATATCCCTGTATCTGCCTCTTTGAGGTATCAAAGGAAAGCACCTTTATGAAATTACTCATTCCATCAAAGGAATGGGTCCTATGGCACACCCAGACCCCACCTTTAGATATCGCATGGGTTCCATCGGTGATTTCAGGGGATGAAAATAGTCAGATACAAGGATGACTCTTCTACCTTCCTTTGAAGTTTATGTTTTATAATTCACCAAGGCATCGCTTCTCTAACATAACTTCTAGTTTTAAAGGATTTTCAGTTTAATTGGGAAGACCATCTTGAGAATCACTTTGGAACAACTGTTGTACTTAGAGTGAATATATAAAAACTGCCTCAACAAATCCATAAACACAGGACAATGAAATAGCTGGTAAATGTGGCAATTATGCTTATAAGTTAATCTTGGAGTTCTGTGCTATTCACATTGAATTTTTCATGCAGAATTAGCAAGACAAATGTTTTATTTTTCACCTATACTTAACATTTAAAGAGAGGAACACAGAATGACCTTGTCTTGACTTTGATTCCAGCTGATTCTAAAAGTCTTTTGTGAACTCTGCTTACTTTGCAATCAGTAACTTGACTACACTGTGACTAAACTGCTCTTAAGGCTGCCTTATTCTGGCTTGATTCTAGGACATCATTCTAGTGTGTCCTCAATTACCTTTCCTCACTTTTTTTCTGTTAAGATTAGAACAATAGTTCTCCTGTTCCTAAAAGGTATTGTGTTCCACTAGTAAGGATATTTGAGATTTAACTAGATAATTTTCATCTAGGGGAAATTTCCATTGAGGGGACTTCCCTAGTAGTTCAGTGGTTGAGACTTTGCCTTCCAGTGGAGTGGGTGCAGGTTTGATGCCTGGTTGGGGGGCTAAGATCCCACATACCTGGCTACCAGGAAACCAAAACCTAAAACAAAAGCAATATTGTAATAAATCCAATGAAGCCTTTAAGGAAAAAAAAAAAGAAACTTTTATTTAACTTCATAAAAGTATATATATTGACTTAAGAATGTTTTGTTGAGGATTACATCACAAANTCTATCTGTAGAAAGGCTGAGACAGCACAGGGCTTGTAGCCAACAAGTTTTCTCCCAACTCCTTGTCTTTGGGATTGGTGGAGATACCTTGTAATTTAATTTTGTTGTAAATGGGGTTCATTGGTTGTAGCTTACTATTTAACTGTTCTATCTGCTTTTATAATGGTATTTGAGGGATTAAATATTATGTTCCTGTCATTTCCCCAGAGTCCCTTGTTCTTACACTGAAACTAGTTTTTCATAATGGAGGAATGTGTCCTTAAATACAAATAACGTCTTCTCCTTTTGATGTTCATATTTCAAGGTATTAGAAATATAACTGTATTTTATGAGTAAAATGCAATAAAATTTAGCAGAACTTATGCCAACAATTAAATTAAAGGAAAATCATAAACCAGAGCTAAACACAGTGCACCAAAAATTGTGTTAACTCCAGGCAAGTATCTTTTGACTCTTTCCACAAAAGTCTGCCCTGTAGGCAAATGGCTACAAACAAGATTGACGGTTATTCAGTGTTGGTCTGTTTAGCTTCATTTGGAGAGCCAAAGCCTGTTATTTCTTTTCAGCAACAAAATTAGTTGTGATAGTCAAATCCTTTTTGTCTAATGCAGTTTTGTTCTTTTTTTTAAGTTACTAAATATTAGCTGAGAAATCAGGCTGCAATTATTCCTGACATCCATGTCCTTCGGCTTCACCACTTATATCAAAGAGTTTGTCTTTGGGGATATAAACATATGGAGTATTTTGCACAAACTTATTCCATTGCTTATAAAATCATATTATATTAACTATGGTTACATTTATTTTGTGCTCATGCTCAGTCACTCAGTTGTGTCTGACCCTTTGTGATCCCATGGACTGTAGCCCATCAGGCTCCTCTGTTCATGGGGTTCTCCAGGCAAATATACTGGAGTGGATTGCCATTTCCTCCTCCAGGGGATCTTCTTGACTTAGGGATTGAACCTGTGTCTCCTGCATTGGCGGGCAGATTCTTTACCACTGAGCCATCTAGGAAGCCCTCTAGATTTATTTAACTCTAGGCTATTGGAAAAGAGGAAACTGAATATAACAATTCTCTAGTTTGAAAATTTCAACTCTTAAGCAATTTTTAAAAAATTTAGCATAGAATGCAAAACTGTTCCTATTTGGATTTGATAAACTTTCTAGGAAATCTTAGTTAGAATAAGATTTTTATCAGTTTTTACACATACCTAAAAATGTATTATTGTCTACTGAATTTTATTATTTGAACATAATGTAGTTTAGAAAGATTGTACTACACAGGAGAACACATGTGTTTTGAGGCCTATAGACCTAAGTCTTCAGTTTCCTTTTGCTGTATACTAGATAGCTGAACTTGAAGAATCACCTATCTCATATACGCCTCAGCTTCCTTCCACAAGAGTGAGAATAATAATAATAATCCTAAATGTATGAGGTTGCTATGATAATTGAATGATACAATAAATACTAACCAAATTTTACTCTGCTTGGTATGTAGTCATAAAAGTTTAAACATTAAAAGCATTACAAATTTCACTTGTCCAAAATAAATCATTTTTTCTCCAATATCTAACATCTTTCCCATAGCTCTTCACATGATTCACTCCCTTTTCTTCCCTTGCTTCTTTGTTTGAAAATGATGTGAATATATGTGTAGGATGAAGTTCCTTTACCAATGATGGCATAGTAGAATAAGCTCATTCTTTAGTGCTCTATAATGGCTTTAAACAAATTTATATACAAAAAGGAATACTATGTATCTAATTACTTAATCTATTTTTTAAAGGCTAGAAATCTTAAAAATGGACTTCTGAATTTATATTGCAGCTTCATTTTATAATAACAAACTATATTATTTTCTTTATGTTCTGTTTTCTTTTATATAAGCATATACTCATTTGTAGATTAATATTTTATTAACATTTCAAAATAGCCCTTTTACCAAACTCCCTATTATCTTTGGAACAAAAATATCAACTTGTTCAGGTTTTTCTAATGAATAAAACATAAGTGTTGGAAAGATTTCTTTGTGTTTGATGTATTCTATTACTTGTTGAAAATAATTGCAATTTATACTTACATTAGCAGACTGAATCTATTTACTTTAATAATAATAAAGGTTGTTTAGATATATATTTCCAAATAGAACTTTGGAAGCACTGACTTGATGAGAACATTTCAATTTTCAGAACAGGTAGAAGAGTCAAAATCTCACCTACCGTAACCACTTTGGTGTGATTTAAGAGGCCAAAGTCCTTGATATATAGGAAGTAAGAGGAGAAAAATGAGTAATGAAGATGTGTTTGGAATCCACAAAGAGTCTTATGTACTGTATGTACATATATTTCTTGATATGCTAAAGTTTACATGTGTGTGTTAGTTTTAATTGTTGCAATATAATCAGAAAGGATACAAGTTATTTTTTACATTGACATCTCCTCACTGCTTTTAGTTTTAGGTTTTCTGCTGCTGCTGCTGCTAAGTCGCTTCAGTCGTGTCTGACTCTGTGCGACCCCATAGACAGCAGCCCACCAGGCTCCCCGGTACCTGGGATTCTCCAGGCAGGAACACTGGAGTGGGTTGCCATTGCCTTGTCCAAGGCACTACTACAAAATCTAAAAGATGATTAGATTGTGGTCTTCTTTGTTTCAGTTAAGTGTTTATATTTTAAGGCCTAAAGGAAACTTTGCATCCACAAAACATCACCTTCAGAGAAGGCAATGGCACCCTACTCCAGTACTCTTGCCTGGAGAATCCCATGGACTGAGGAGCCTGGTGGGCTGCAGTCCATGGGGCCGCTAAGATTCGGTAACGACTGAGAAACTTCACTTTTCACTTTCATGCATTGGAGAAAGAAATGGCAACCCACTCCATTGTTCTTGCCTGGAGAATCCCAGGGACGGGGGAGCCTGGTGGGCTGCTGTCTATCGGATCGGACAGAGTCGGACACGACTGAAGCGACTTAGCAACAGCAGCAGCAGCAGCAGCAGCATTTTCCTTACAAAGGTCAGAATGTACTAAGAGAAGAGGAAAAAGGGTGCATTTAGTGTTAGTGTCAAAGATTTGATTTATTTTTATTTTGTTTATGNTGCTGTCTATCGGATCGGACAGAGTCGGACACGACTGAAGCGACTTAGCAACAGCAGCAGCAGCAGCAGCAGCATTTTCCTTACAAAGGTCAGAATGTACTAAGAGAAGAGGAAAAAGGGTGCATTTAGTGTTAGTGTCAAAGATTTGATTTATTTTTATTTTGTTTATGTAAATATTAGGACATCATTTAAGGACCAAGCCTCAGTGATGTCTTCATTTTCCGTTTACAGACTCTGGTGGGCTTGCTACCAGATCTTAGAGCTTTGCCATTCTTTATCTACCTAACAATGGTTGTTGATATCTTTGAAACTGGAACAAATATCGAGGTAGCCATTTTTGGCAAGTGTTCTGTGATTTAGTCTTAGCAATGGAACATGTTCTCCTTTGAACTGTCTCCATGAAAAAAGTGCCAGTGATGAAAATATGCCTCCTTTTGGCCACAGACATTCTCTTACTTCACATCAATACTTTGTCCAGAGCGTTAAAGGTGTTGACTAAGTGATACAATGCAAAAACTTTTTTTATATAAAGTGATTCTAAATAATACCTTCAATATATCCAGATGATATTGTTAATTCTAAATTTAAGACATGTTTAAGAATTATGGTTAAATAGAAATTATTTGCACAAATACAAAGTTATTCATTGAGTAGTTTGTCAGATTGGGTTCAGTGAAAGAGCCAGAGATTATTAAGAATTTCTGTAAATTTTGTGTCTGTATTTGTAAGTTATACAAGAGAAATTTGGATATGGGGTTGCTGATTTTTATATTTATTGATTAAGCATGCCTGGAGGCTCAGTGGTAAAGAATCTGCCTGCAGTGTAGGAGACCACCTGAAAAACAGTGGATGAGGGTTCGATCCCTGGGTCAGGAAGATTCCCTGGAGAAGGAAATAGCAATCTCTCCTATATTCTTGCCTGAGAAATCCCATGGACAGAGGAGCCTAGCAGGCCACAGTCCATTGGTTTGCAAGAGTCGGACATGATTAAACCACCATCACCAGTATAATGATATTCATACATCAAGATAACTGTTACAACATTCATTTAAAATGCAGTGAAAATTATAGAGTTTATTCAGGTGAGTTGTGTAATATGATACTATTTTTGAAAGATAATTTAAGAATATTTTAAGTCATGAAAAGAATTAGAAGGGGGTAATTAAGGAGGTTCATTAAGAGGCTGTTATAGTAAAAACGATAAAAGATAAATGTAATATTTGACCATGGAAGTGATATATCATTCTATTTAAACTATATTTTTGACCTATGAAAGATGTAGGGAAGTGTCAAAAAATGACTTCCATGTGTGTACCCAGAGAAGCTGCATGGAGATGGCGCCACTAGCCAAGATGGAATGACTATGAAGGAAGATTGGTAGGAAATTTCTTGTGACAGTTTTTACATGAAAAGCTATTAAATAGGCATTTGTACCTAGATGTTCAGAGCTCAGAAGTATATCTTAGGATGAGAAATATATTTATGAATGATTATTTTTAAAAGCTGAGAGTGTTCAAAGTAAAAGGCAGTCATTATGTTTGTTGTTATGCAATGGATAAAATGATTAATTAGTTAAGCATTTTCACTAAAATATATGTTAAGGACTAGATATCATTAGCTTTTCTATGGTGCTCTTGTCATAGGTGATATCAACAGAAAAGATGTTTTCAGTTATTGAAGTGTTTTGGGAAGAAAAAACATCCATGATCCCTCACTGAAAATGTAATCAAGGTATAATCTAAGTGATCAGGAGGGAGGCTGCAGTAAATCCAGATTTGGAAGCTGTGGTGTTAGAGAACTGATGGTGAAAAATGAAGCCAGTAAAACATGAAGTGAAGACAAATACAGCATGCACAGAAGTGATTAAAATAAAATACACAAAGTAGCAAATGTCCCCTGAGAAATGATGTACAAATATGTAAGTTCAGTTTGTAATATGGTATTGAAAATTCTTTTCATAGCAAAAGATCAGGGATACTTGAGGAGGGAGTGACTATAGAATTCAGCCTTATATGGTAACTGGGAGAGAAATGATTAGGTGGTTCACGGTGACCAGCAAGACAGGTAGACTAACTGGAAAAAGTAAGGTATTTGCATCTTGTACCTGAGAGGACCAGGTGTATCAAGTGGAGCACTGGGTGACTCAGCAGGACTCCTACATCACACCAAACTGGATGGGCCTTCAAATTTATATATAATCTCACTGCTACTAATGGGTAATCATTCTTTACAAATATAATCCAATAGTTTCAAATTATTCAAAGTAAGTTGGAAGTTCATGGTTCATATACTGTTGAAGCCTGGTTTGGAGAATTTTGAGCCTTACTTTACTAGCATGTGAGATGAGTGAAATTTTGCAGGAGTTTGAGCATTCTTTGGCATTGCCTTTCTTTGGGGTTGGAATGAAAACTGCCCTTTTCCAGTCGTGTGGCCACTGGTGTTTTTCAAATTTGCTGGCATATTGAGTGCAGCACTTCCACATAATCATCTTTTAGGATTTGAAATAGCTCAACTGGAATTCCATCACCTCCACAAGCTTTAACACATAGATTAGCTGTAAGTATTTTTCTTCTTCAGAAAGGTTTCATTAGTAAATTATTTGGAATAGGAAATGGCAACCCACTCCAGTATTCTTGCCTGGAATATTCCATGGAGAAAGCAGTCTGTGGGACTACAGTCCATGGAGTCACAAGGAGTCGGACAGGACTGAGCATGCTTGCACTCACACTCAGTAAATTAATAGACACAAAGGTTTTTGACATATTTACAGTGTGATGTACACTGCATGTGAATATGAAATCTGAGAGTAAGTATGATTTTAGAGATCTTTTACTTATTTTGGTCTCATGCTTGCAACTAATGTTAATATTACATTCCTAAACACACAAGTAAAATAATTCAATAACTCATATGCATCAAAATTACTTGTTTCTAAGTCATCATAATTTTTAAAAAAGTAGCTGTATGTTTAGCATATTTTCGACAGGTCTTTTATTTCTCAGTCTAATCAAATACTTCTTCTTTGACCTTTTGCTCTTTTCTTACATGTCATAGAATGGCAGCAGAGGCTGTATAAATTATTATAAGCACGTAGTCGCAAATCATCTATAGGAAATTTAACAAAGCTAATGAAAAGCAAGCAGAAAAGACAGTATAGATAGCAAGCAAGACAATGCAAGACGATGCTTGTAAAGAGCTGCTTGCATTGGTCTTTCCATATCAACACTATCTATAGTTAATATATTCTACTTTTTGTTCTTTAAAATTAAACTCAGATATCTGTCTCTTTTCTTTTCTTCCAGAATGTGAGATAGAGTCAAGTTGTTGCTATTTTTGCTCAGTTGCTAAGTTGTGTCTGACTCTTTGCAAACCCATGGACTGTAGCATGCCAGGTTCTTCTGTCCTCTATTATCTCCTAGAGTTTCCTCAATTTATGTCCATTGAGTCAGTGATGCTTACCTAACCATCTCATCCTCTGTCCTCATCTTCTCCTTCTTCCTTCAATCTTTCCCAGCATCAGGATCTTTTCCAGTGAGTCAGCTCTTCCCACCAGGGAACCAAAGTATTGGAGTTTTTGCTTCAGCATCAGTTCTTCTAATGAATATTGAGGGTTGATTTCCTTTAGGACTAACTGGCTTGATCTCCTTACAGTCTAAAGGACTTTTCAAGAGTCTTTTCCAATATCACAANTTTTCCAGTGAGTCAGCTCTTCCCACCAGGGAACCAAAGTATTGGAGTTTTTGCTTCAGCATCAGTTCTTCTAATGAATATTGAGGGTTGATTTCCTTTAGGACTAACTGGCTTGATCTCCTTACAGTCTAAGGGACTTTTCAAGAGTCTTTTCCAATATCACAATTCAAAAACTTCAATTCTTAGGCCCTCAGCCTTCTTTATGGTCCAGCTCTCAAATCTGTAATTGACAACTGGAAAAATCAAAGCTTTGACTATACAGACCTTTGTTGGCAAAGTGATGTCTCTGAATTTTAATATGCTGTCTCAGTTCGTCATAGTTTTCCTTTAAGCAGCAAGCGTCTTTTAATTCCCTGGATGCAGTCATCATCCTCAGTGATTTTGGAGCCCAAGAAAATAAAATCTGTCACTGCTTCTAGTTTTCCCCTTCTACTTGCCATGAAATTATGGGGCTGTATGCTATGATCTTAGTTTTTTGAATGTTGAATTTTAAGCCAGATTTATCATTCTTCTCTTTCACCCTCATCAATAGGCTCTTTAGTTCTTCTTTATATTCTGAACATCTAAGGTTGTTAATATTTCTCCCAGCAATATTGATTCCAGCTTGCGATTCATCAGCCTCACCTTTCACATGATGTACTCTGCATATTAGTTAATAAGCAGGGTGACAATATGCAGCCTTCCTATACTCCTTTCTAATGTTAAACCAGACTGTTGTTCCATGTCCAGTTCTAACTGTTGCTTCTTGACTCACATATAGGAGATCATCCATGTTCAATAGTGCTGCATTTTTTTTAAGAATTGAGAAATATTGGGTTTAATCCCATGGTGGGCATTGGTGGCCTTGACAAGGAGAGTTTCTGTGTTTTGGATGTAGAGTAATGTCATTGAAGTTGCTTTAAGGGAAAAAAAAAAATCAGAAGATAAACATTGAAGAGTAGCAGCATTTATACTACAATATGAAAATATTATAATAATAATTCTAAACTGTTTACATATCTCACCATATTAGATCCTCATAGAAATTCCTGAGGCAGGGGCATATCCCTCTCCAATAAGGACAGAGTAGTAACTGTAAATTTACAAAGTAAGGAGTGCATGACTTAGACACAAATGAGATTTAAGTGACATTAGATTTCAAGTGTGTAAAGTGTGCAACAAGGCAAAGTGTTTGTCAGAGGAGGCATTACAAATAGCAGAGGAAAGAAGAGAAATGAAAAGCAAGGGAGAAAGGGAAAGGTATATCCAACTGAATTCAGAATTCCAGAGAATAGCAAGGAGAGATAAAAAGGCCTCTTTAAATGAACAATGGCAAGACNTCAAGTGTGTAAAGTGTGCAACAAGGCAAAGTGTTTGTCAGAGGAGGCATTACAAATAGCAGAGGAAAGAAGAGAAATGAAAAGCAAGGGAGAAAGGGAAAGGTATATCCAACTGAATTCAGAATTCCAGAGAATAGCAAGGAGAGATAAAAAGGCCTCTTTAAATGAACAATGGCAAGACATAGAGGAAAACAATAGAATGGGAAAGACTAGAGATCTCTTCAAGAAAATTGGAGCTACCAAGGGAACATTTCCTGCAGGGATGGAGATGATAAAAGACAGAAACAGTAAGGACCTAACAGAAGCAGAAAAGATTAAGATAAGGGTGATTCACAGTGTTGCAGTGGATTCTTGGGTTAAGAATTTGATATTCTCACTTATAAAATGGGGATTATATGCTCACAGGTACCATGTACACTTAAAAGTGGTGCTTCCCAATTAATAAGGTGAAATAAGATAGGGGAAAAAAAAAGAACATAAATGGTGTAATTAACCAAAAAAATGAAAGACTCAAGCTATCGAAGTATAGTAGAATAAAAGCTTAGCACCCAATCAAAAAGTGATGACTTAGCCGCTTCCATAGAAAATAATCCAAAGATATAGATTTCAACTTTTGTTCTAAATTAGAGGATTCTCAAAGCAAAACTTCCAAACATGAATATTACTTGGGAGACATGTTAAGAGATAAAGTTTTTAAGATTCTTTGATAAAAATGCTATGTACATCTAATTTATTTTAATTTTGTCAGCAAATATTTCTTCAAGCCATGTATCAGAAAGAGATACCCCCCCCCGACTCAGGCATAAATAATTAATCACCATGTTTGCATGTTTGTCTTAAAGACAGCAAACAGCTCTATCTAGGAAAATCATTTTAAACTCATCTAGTTTAACAAATAGCTTTAGTCTATTTATTGTTTTCCAAGAATATTTAATTTAAACAACTAATTCAACAGTAGTAACCAATGTAAAGTTTTCTGCTCAGAAGTCTCTTCCCTTCACTCCTGTAGTTTAGCTCAATAAACACAAAAAATAAAATTTCAAGTAATAGTAGAGATACACTGAGTTACTCCTAAATAATAATTCAGAACTCAACAGACCTCGCAGTAAATCTGAATGTAGGAAAGATTCCCTACAGATGCCAGAGACCCACCACGGCCTCTGTGTTATTAGTTACACCAGGAAGCCTTGTCAAAACCTGTGACTGCTGAACCTGGAAATGCTCCTAAATGTNGAAGGCAGGAAAAAAGGGGGCCATAGAGGATTAAATAGCTGGCTGGCATCATTGGTTCAATGGACAGGAGTTTGAGCAAGCTCTGGGAGATAGTGAAGGACAGGGAACCCTGACGTGATGCAGTTCATGGGATCGCAAAGAGTCAGCCATGACTAAACGACTAAACAACACTAACCACAAACTTTAAAGTTAGATTTCTGAGAATGTTTGGAATGTCATGGTTTTCTTGCTACTTTGTTGTGCTTTAGAAATTACACTGTACTGTAAAACAATTTCATGGGAGGCACAGCCATTCAGATGAGATCCTTTTGGTGTAAGATAAAGGAAAATGCTAATATTTGCCCATCAGCATTTTATCTCAACTGGCATCAGAATGTAAGTTTTCTCATGGGGTATATAGGGAACCTCTTTTTGAAACCAGTGTCCTCAAGATATACATGTTGACAATCCATATCCTGACTTGATAGAGCCACTTAATATGGTATCTGTTTAACCTAGTGGAATTTATGCACCCAGGCCCACTTCTCCATTTTCCTCTCTCCTTACCATACTAGTTATCGCCCATCCCTTAAACCACCAGTCTTCAAAGTTTATGAGAAATAAAACGGCACCAAAGTCTGAGAGTATTTATATATATATTCCTGAATTACTGAGGACAAACACTGATTTTTCAAGAACTGAACACCCTCCAGTGGCTGTTCTGGGCTGAGTCTAAGGGTCTCTGCAGCTTTTGAAATAGTCAATCAGAGATGCTCGATGTCAACCCCCGCTTTGGTAAATACCTCAAGCTCTCTGAGACTGAGCTCCCCTCAGTTAGTCTAATGAGCCACACTAAGCACTAACAAACTCATTTTTTTTCCCTCCAAAGTTCTCCTTTTCTGCTTATATGGCTTGGCTAGTGTGAGTAATGGTGAAACGCTAGTTTGGCTGCCTTTAACTTTTAACAGGGATTCCCCAGTGGTTCAGTGGTAAAGAATCTGCCTGCCAATTCAAGAGACCCAAGAGACACAAGTTCAATACTGGAGTTGGGAAGATCTCCTGGAAAAAAGCATGGCAACTGACTTTAGTATTCTTGCCTGGAGAATCCCATGGACAGAGGAGCCTAGTGGATACAGCCCATGGGGTTGCAAAGAGTTGGACATGACTGAGTACACACCGTTTAACAAATATGTGAAGCCCAACATAGGAGAGGGGTGAGGTGGAACTCTAGCAGCTTTATAATTGTTCTATAATGTAGATAGCCTTGTCTATAGTTCTCAAAATTAAAAAAAAAAAGAAAAAGAAATAAGGCCCATTTTATGTACTGTAATAGATCTCAGCTAGTCTACTCACAAAGTTAGAACTTTCCTATAATACAAGAATGAAAAGGGTGGGAGCTGTGAAGAAAAAACACTACAGTAAGTACAAAAGAGCAAAACCATTCCTCTAGGGAATTCCCTGGGGATCCAGTGATTAGGATTCTGTGCTTCCACTGCCAGGAGCCTGGCAATTAAAATCCTGCAAGCCGTGTAATGCAGTCAAAAACAAACAAACAAAAAATTTCCTCAAAGGCGTGTGCAAGTTTCTATCCTATGAATATACAGCCACAAAGTGGTGTGCTAATATAAATATAAAATTGAGGATCAATTTTGTGTGACTGTGTGGATAAACTCTAAGCTTTGATAGTCATCATATTAGCTATGAATAAAAACTCACTGCTCCTAGGCTTTTATGAACACCTCTCTTTAATTTGTGGTACCCATGTGAATGTCTACTAATATATATTTCACTGAACAGTACACAATTTCCCCTTCATTTTCCCTGTCCTTCACGAAGCATACACCTTTGTGGTTTCAGTGTAGAGTTAAAACAAAAATTATTATATAAGGTGGAAGAGTAATTTTTTAAGAATTTAATATGTACAGAATAACCTATTAAGAAATTAACTGTCTGGATGTCTTCTTCCATAGCAAAACAAAATGGTTAAAATGTTATTCTGTTTTACCCTCCATTTGTAGTAGGAAACTTTGCCTTTGTGTCTTTAATTCTAGATTTTTTTAAATTTTCTGAGTAAGGGGGCAAAGGAAAGTCTTTTGGGTGTTTGTGGGTGATGGAGTAGTTGACAGACAGGATATAAAAATAATATGCTTTAAAAAGTGTCAACCTGTTTATTTAACTTATATGCAGAGTACATCAGGAGAAATGCCAGGTTGCTTGAGTCACAAGCTGGAATCAAGATTGCCAAGAGAAATACTGACAACCTCAGATATGAAGATGATACCACTCTAATTGTAGAAAGTGAAGAGGTTATAAAGAGTCTCTTGATGAGGGTTAAAAAAGAGAGTGAAAAAGCTGGTTTAAAACTCAGCATTCAGAAAACTAAGATCATGGCATCCAGTCCCATCACTTCATGGGAAATATATGGGGAAACAGTGGAAACAGTGTCAGACTTTGTTTTTTGGGGCTCCAAAATCATTGCAGATGGTGATTGCAGCCATGAAATTA
>SJYA01000718.1:517779-541051 GCA_006410615.1 Neotragus moschatus | reverse complement strand
TGTGGATCACAACAAACTGTGGAAAATTTTGAAAGAGATGGGAATACCAGACCACCTGATCTGCCTCTTGAGAAATATGTATGCAGGTCAGGAAGCAACAGTAAGAACTGGACATGGAACAACTGACTGGTTCCAAATAGGAAAAGGAGTATGTCAAGGCTGTATACTGTCACCCTGATTATTTAACTTCTATGCAGAGTACAACATGAGAAACGCTGGACTGGAAGAAACACAAGCTGGAATCAAGATTGCCAGGAGAAATATCAATAATCTCAGATAAACAATAACCCTTATGGAAGAAAGTGAAGAACTAAAAAGCCTCTTGATGAGCTGCAGTCCATGGTGTCACAAAGAGTAGGACCCAACTGAGCAACTGAACTGAACTGAACTGATGGTAAGAAGAAAAACTAAATTCTGTGTTAAATCATATACTTTCTCCAGAATTTGTTAGTCATGGTATTTTTCAATAAGGTCATAAATAAGCCTGACTAAAGTAACTTTCTGGAAAGACTAATGCTTATCTCATTTGCTCTCTAAAAGCCCAGAGTTTTAAATACAAATTCCAGAAACACCCAACTGGTATACATAACATATACCTTTCAGTTCAGTTCAGTTCAGTTGGACTCTGCAACCCNAAATAAGCCTGACTAAAGTAACTTTCTGGAAAGACTAATGCTTATCTCATTTGCTCTCTAAAAGCCCAGAGTTTTAAATACAAATTCCAGAAACACCCAACTGGTATACATAACATATACCTTTCAGTTCAGTTCAGTTCAGTTGGACTCTGCAACCCCATGGACTGCAGTATGCCAGGCTTCCCTGTCCATCACCAACTCCTGGAGCTTGCTCAAACTCATGTCCATTGAGTCGGTGATGACACCCAACCATCTCATCCTCTCTTGTCCCCTTCTCCTGCCTTCAAACTTTCCCAGCATCAGGGTCTTTTCCAATGAATCAGTTCTTTGTATCAAGTGGCCAAAATACTGGAGCTTCAGTTTCAGCATCAGTCCTTCCAATGAACATTCAGGACTGATTTCCGTTAGGATGGACTGGTTGGATCTCCTTGCAGTCCAAGGGACTCTCAAGAGCCTTCTCCAACACCACAGCTCAAAAGCATCAATTCTTCAGTGCACAGCTTTCTTTATAGTCCAACTTTCACATCTATACATGACTACTGGAAAAACCATAGTTTGGCTAGATGGACCTTTGTTGGCAATTAATTTCTCTGCTTTTTAATATGCTGTCTAGGTTGGTCTTCCCTAGTGGCTCAGACGGTAAAGCATCTGTCTACAATGCGGGAGACCTGGATTCGATCCCTGGGTCAGAAAGATTCCCTGGAGAATGCAATGGCAACCCACTCCAGTACTCTTGCCTGGAAAGTCCCACGGATGGAGGAGCTTGGTGCATGCACTGTCCATGGGGTCGCAAAGAGTCAGGCACAACTGAGCGACTTCACTTTCATTTTCTAGGTTGGTCACAGCTTTTCTTCCAAGGAGTAAGCCTCTTTTAATTTCATGGCTGCAGTCATCCTCTGCAGTGATTTTCGAGCCCCCCAAAATAAATTCTCTCATTGTTTCCATTGTTTCCCCATCTATTTGCCATGAAGTGATGAGACCTGATGCCATGATGCCATGGTGCTAGTTTTCTGAATGTTGAGTTTTAACCCAACTTTTTCACTCTCCTCTTTCACTTTCACTAAGATGCTCTTTAGTTCTTTGCTTTCTGCCATAAGGGTGGTGTCATCTGCATATATGAGGTAATTGATATTTCTCTTGACAATCTTGATTCCAGCTTGTGCTCCAAACAGCCTGGCATTTCGCATGATGTACTATGTATATAAGTTAAATAAGCAGGGTGACAATATACAGCCTTGACGTACTCCTTTCCTGATTTGAAACCAGTCTGCTTTTCTATTTCCAGTTCTTACTGTTGCTTCTTGACCTGCATACAGATTTCTCAAGAGGCAGGTAAGGTGGTCTGCTATTCCCATTTATTTAAGAATATCCCTTATAGAGTCAGACATGACTGAGTGACTTCACTCACTTATATTAGTTAAATGGACGTTTTAAATTAAGAAAATTTTGTAGGAACTTTTGAGATTGTTTTATTATTTATTATTTGCACACTCTCTTTCTATATATACGTATATAATAGATGTCATGTATTGGTAATAGACATAGAAAAAACACCCATGAATCTACCACCCAACTTCAAAAGCCAACACTGCAAATTAATTACTCTCTATGTACTTCCTTCCAATTATTGGAAACCACTGTTGTGAATTATGAGATTATTCTCTTGTTTTTTTTAAAAAATATAATTTTACCACATATTATGAAAAACTAAAATGTTTTTAAAAGTGTTAAATACCTGTTTTTGTTGTTGTTTAGTCACTAAGTCATATCCAACTCTTCTGCAACTCCATGGACTGTACCCCCAGGCTCCTCTCTCCATGGGATTTCCTAGGCAAGAATACTGAAGTGAGTTGGGTTGCCATTTCCTTCTCCAGGCAATTTTCCTGACCCAGGAATCAAACCTGTAACTCCTGCATTGGCAGGTGATTTTTTTTTACCACTGAGTCACCTGGGAAGCCCTCGCTAAATACATATAGAAATAGTAAAATCTGATAGAGTTGGATTCATATTTTTTTAATTTGTTTTCACTTTAGTTTCTGTTACGGTTATTTGGCTTCATATCTTTATCTTTGACATTTTATTCTTAAAAACAAGAAAATAAAAAGGTGTGGAAGATATTGTGAATACCTTCCTTATAAAGTTTTCATGAAGATTAAATGAAGCTGAGAAGGTTAAAATGTAGCTACAGTGCTCAAGGGCTTCCCTGGTGGCTCAGAGAGTAAACAATCTGCCTGCAATGCAGGAGACCCAGGTTCCATCCCTGGGTCAGGAAGATTCCCTGGAGAAGGAAATGGTAACCCACTGCAGTATTTTTGACTGGAGAATCCCATGGACAGAGGAGCCTGGGCGCTACAGTCCATGGGGTCCCACAGTCAGACACAACTGAGCAAATAACACTTTCACTTTCAAAGTGCTCAAAGCAAAGTTTGGAGCATTCTAGATGTACTTATCACTATCATTATTGTTATTACTATTATTATCATTATTTTCTGTTGCTGTATATGTGTGATTCTTGTTTTTAATTTAATAGTTGTTTAGTCAACTGACATGTTTCAATCCAAAGCCTTGACTGAGTTCTCAGATTATATTTTTGCTGTTATACATGTTACTCTTTTAATTTAATTGTTTCTTCAATGCTTATTAAGCAGATAATTATGAAAAACATAATTCTACATTAACTCATAATCTGTACCCTCATGCTCCTATAGACAGTCAAAGTAAACAGAATGCCAAGGAAAAAACAGATTCTGTGCCTCTCCAAACAAACTACATTCTACTCCAGTGTCTATATTAAGTGAAACATGCTTGTACTCAACCTTTCAACACTTTCTAAAAGTTTCAATAACTTACAGTTCATCACTTTATTTTTGTGAGGGAGGGAACAAAATCTCATTATTATAAATGTGATTCCACAGATAATATTTGTATATTATAAATATTAGATATTTTATATTAAAAATACAATGTAGCTTTCAAATACATAATTAATATGTATGTAATAATGCTAAATATATAGACATATAGATTTCCTTTGACTTCGTATGTCCTAGTAATGCCTTACTATATGTGTTATGTGGAAAAGAAAAATTATATCATTTTGATAGTTTCTTATTCTCCTCAAGCACTTGCTTAGTAGAGCAGATGCCATCATTTCTTCTGTTCTTTTTGTCAAGTGTAATGTTAAAAGATACAGTGCTTGTAATGGCTTTGAAGAAATTATTGCCCTGAAGAATTCTACTGTATTATTAATATGTTACTCAAAAGGTACTTTTAAAACAAGCTTACTAAAATANGAGATGACTGGATGGCATCACTGACTCGATGGACGTGAGTCTGAGTGAACTCCGGGAGTTGGTGATGGACAGGGAGGCCTGGCGTGCTGCGATTCATGGGGTCACAAAGAGTCGGACACGACTGAGCGACTGAACTGAACTGAAGAACATTTAACATTCTACAGAAAAACATCACTGTTACCTTTTGTCTAAAAACTACTTCTGTGTTCTGGGTGATTTTTTAAAGACCAAAAACTATGTTGTTTAAATACAGGCAGTTCTTAAAGTTAATTCTATCATTCTATCTATATAGGCTGAACTTTCATTTAAAAATAATTTGAGTAGTAAAGATAAGAGACCAACTGCATTCTCATTTCATATGACCTTGAGTCAGGATACTATGCCTTTGAATTTCAAACTTCTAACTGAGAGAAAGGATTAACTGGACTTGACCAGGCAAATATGACTGAGAACAATTGAGGAAAATGTGTTGGAAGCAACTCTCTGTCAGTTAAAAGCTGAGAGTCATGGAAATATGTTCATGCTACAGGGTAAAGCAGAACACTGGGTGGAAATTAGACTCTAAAAGACTCGTCAGAGATGAAAGATCCTTCACCAGTCATTAAGCAAGATAGTGTGCCAGGAGCTGCAACACTAACCTTAAGAATGGATTCCTTCCAGTCATGGATTATTCTCATATGGAATTTCAAAGGCAGCATCCACATTTCTTGGAGGCAGAGTGGCATTCTACCTCACAGAGTTTGTGGAAACTTTTTGAACACCCCAGAATAGTCTTTCACCATAAGCTAAATCACTAAAAAACTAGGAAAATTTCAGCTCACACTGAAAAAGGCGTAATCAGACAAATAGGCCTAGCCTGAGTCAATTTGAGAGATCTTTTAATGAGACCTAGAGGCTGAAATTTTCAAAACAATGACAATAAGCAACCCAAATCAGCTATCTTTTTCTCCTAAAAAAGATTTATGACAGTTCATCAAAAATACACTTTGTAGAGAAGTATTTTGGTTTGGTTTGGTTTACCTACTTGTCAAGGTAAGTTTCTGGCTGCTGAGAGGTTGACCAAATGGACCTCCCAGTTTGAACCTGTTTCGGTCATCTCTGATGTCTGACCTCTGAATTATAATTCCAGGATTGACTTTGAGCCTCTTCAGTGCAACCAATAAAAGACATGAGAGGATGAGGGAATAAACTGACAAAGAGGTTTTTCCTTACCACAAATTTTATTATGAGTCTTGTATAGATTTTTCAGAAATAGAAAGCTGATATTCAAAATGCCTTCTGATGATACAGGCCTTAGTTAATCTTAATTTATGATACAAATACATCTCAAAGGTTGGAAAGTCAGGGTAGAGGTGACCATAAAGTTGAATAAATCAGGAAAGAAGGATAGTCAGAATTAGGGACTGGCATCTAGAGTCTTGGAGGTTGCCTTAATGATGCCTACGAGGGACTGAGGGGTTGAGTTTATGTAATATGATTAGGGACTTTCCCTGTGGCTCAGTGGTAAAGAATCTGCCCACAGTGTGGAAGACTGAGAGACACAGGTTCAATCCCTGGGTTGGGGAGTTCCCTGGAGTAGGAAATAGCAGCCCATTTCATTAAATTTGCCTACAGTCTATAGGGCCACAAAAGAGTCAGACACAACTTGGAGACTAAACAACAACAACAAATATGATCAAATGAGAAATCAAAAAAATTATCTTGTCATCAAACATAATGACTGTATTTCAGTGTTAATATACAGGGACACTTTGGTTACAACTCAATACTTGCTAAAAAAGAGAAATGGTAAAATGGGCCTGTTTTTTATACTGCACTTAAAAGAAAAATCCAGCTGCCTGCAGGTATACATCTGAAGAAGATGATGTTAAAGGTCTACAATGCTATGGATTATATACCAGGATCAATGTACCTCTTTCTGAAAACAGACATCATATCTGAATGAAGAGAGAACACATAACATCTGTAAAAACAGACACTTTCTTTGTTTAGAAATCATGTTAGATTGCTTTTTTATTTCTATGTAAGGAATTGAGAAAAACTTTTTTCTTATTTTCTAATGGGATCTGAAATTTATGACTTGAGGACACACTTCTGCTCTCAAAAATTAATGAGTGTCAAAACACTTCCCTCCACTGTTGGTAAGTTTGACTGGTTAAATTCACAAATATTTGGCTTTAGCAGTGGAATTCTGTTGGACTCCTTCTTTAAGTGAACCATGCTTCTTTCTCTCAGTCACAAGGCAGGTGCAACACTTACAAAAGCTGAGAGCAGTGAGGTAGTAGTTATATTCTACTTGTCCGTATATTTAGTAGAGAAAAAGGAAGTCATGTCTTTCAGTGTCCTGCCATTAATTTTTAATGTAGATTCAAGGGATAAAAGTAGCATCTAGCCATCTAGAATGACAAGAGTCCAGTTTTAGTGGGAGGAACTTATAGATAGCTGTTCATTTTTAATTTTGTAAATAGAACAGTTATCCATAAGAAAGCCAAATATACAATGTTTATCTTCAGAATATATTTTGCCCTTTTAATGCTTTTTGGAAGGGAATAATCAGCACTTGGTTATCTCATCCAAACCATGCTTTCCCAAAGTATGATACTCAGAACCTTGATTTGAGAAGCTGCTTAAAAGGAATCAAATGCTAGAAAGACTTCCGTAATCAAACACATTTAAGTATCATATAGCTAACCAAATTTAAATGAGTTTCTTCTCTTCATGTCTTAGAACACTGGATATGCAAATATCTCTTAGAATCTGTTATAATATGCAGATTTTCCACACATATTTGAACATAGCACTTTTTTTTTTCGATTCTGGCAAGATAAAGGTATTTCATAGAATTAATGTCACATGAAACATGCCTTACAAAGTACTTCCATAAATGAACCATACTTATTTTTCCATTTCTTCCAAATGCTTTCCTTTTTTTTTAAATAAAAATGTTCTGCTTCCATTCTTTTGTTCTTGTTTGTTCAGTTTTCTGACCTTACTAAGCACCCACTGAGCATAGCATAGCAGGAGGTAGAAACCAAATATTGCTTTGACAGACTGTGTAACCTGAGAGGGTAAGGGCATAAGAAGGGATAAAAAGATGTTATTCTTTTTTAAAAAATCAATTTTTTTTCTGATCCACTACATACCTTGTAGACCCACTTCATTATAATATAAATGATTACCTAGAATGTCAACCTAAAGTACATCTTGGCCCCAAAGCACTTTTGGGTAGCCACATAAACTATTCAGGGATTTCATAAGCCTCTAACCTGTCATTATCCACATACTTGAGATTAAGTAAAATATAATATCTTTTAAAAAAATCATGAAAGAGGCTAAAAGTGCCAATAAACATTACTATAGTTAGCGGTAAATGGACTTTCTTTCATCAATATCCTTCTACTCACTTATTGAATAATTATTATTTTAGATTAATAATTCAGTGATTATGTCTTCAGTTAGCTTCATTTCATAATAAGAAAGTTCACCAGTAAATCATAATGGATAATTATCCTGAAATGATTTGTTTAAATATTCAGCCTGGTATTCCATACGACTCATTTATATCATAGAATTAATAAGTGACATTTCCAAGATTCAGTATTTATAATAAATGAGATTGTTCTGATATGAAACAACTTCCCGTAAGTAGGTTAATTACTTAAGCTAAACCACAGTATCCTACAATGACCTTTTCCTCTCTAAACTTCTATTACTGTAAATCAAGCTAAATCACAGTATGTGATATATTTTATATATCTTCTGAGACTTATGAGGATTCTGAATCCTTAACTAGTTTTCCCTCCTAGCCAAAGCTCTATGGTAACATATGCAGAAGGTACAGAACAGACAATTATGCAAGGCTTTGACCTCTAAGCTAACATGTGGAACATATAGTTATGGTGACTAGGGTGGGATAACTTTTGAGTCATCATTATTCCTTTGGTGCTATGGCCCAAAGTCTTAACTGCTCCTTGCTTTCTTTATTTATTAATGCTTATCTATGCTTGCATCTTTTCACATTTTTTCTGTTGCCTCCAAAATCTTTAGCATATTGGGTTTTGTTTTACTTTACTCAATTTCTCTCTCTTCTTTTTTTTTTTAATGGGGGAGAGACACACCTTATTTGTTTATTGATAATTGTTATCAGGTAATTACATACTTCTCTTATAAAAGCATATTAATTTTTAAAATATCCAATTATATTGAAATAATATGATTGAATATCTTATATTGTACAATATAATATAAAACTCACTTCAGTATTTTTGCCTGGAAAATTTCATGGACAGAAGAGCCTGGTGCATCACAGTCCATGGTGTCACAAAGAGTTGGACATGACCGAGCAACTGAACACAAGCATGCATCTAATTTTATGTCAATAAAGTTTCACAAAATTACTTCAAAAATTTTTCTTTCTTATTTCCAAATAAGTGATTATTTTTTCCAAAATAAATTTCTTGTGACAGATTTAGAATGAGATCTCTAGTCCACTTTATATAGACAAAAAAATCACTATTATTTTACAGATTAGATAAATGAAATTTTAAAAAGTTAAGTTTTCCAATGACATTTACCTAGCTAACGGTAAAGACAAAACTATCTTAAAACTAGGCTACATGTTAACCATAACATTGAATGAAGACATATATAAGGCAACTGTATGTTCCTTGGTCTTTGCTGCTGCTGCTGCTAAGTCACTTCAAGTCGTGTCCGACTCTGTGCGACCCCATAGACGGCAGCCTGCCAGGCTCCCCCGTCCCTGGGATTCTCCAGGCAAGAATACTGGAGTGAGTTGCCATTTCCTTCTCCAGTGCATGAAAGTGAAAAGTGAAAGTGAAGTCGCTCAGTCATGCCCGACTCCTAGCGACCCCGTGGACTACAGCCCACCAGGATGCTCCATCCATGGGACTCTCCAAGCAGGAGTACTGGAGTGGGTGTCATTGTGTTCTCTGATATACATTGCTATGGTTTAAATCTCTGCTTGATTTGGTCTTCATTTGTGAAAACTGGATTTATTAACATGCCTCTGAACATTTTCATAGCTTAGTAATTTACCAAATAAATTATCTGCTCAGAACCAATCACATATTAACTATCCTGCAACTGTGACTTAAGCTGGCCTTAGAGTTAGCATCTGATTTCCCCAGTACTCACGCTTTCCAGATGTTTTTTTGGCAAACTGGAACATATCTGGGTCCCTATGAGATAAAGAATATTTCTAACTCTTGTCAAATCTATTTTGGAAATGTGAGCTCTTGATAAAATTTCATTTTGGCTCTTTGTTCCATTACTTTACATGTCAATTGCATAGTCCTGCAGAGTTACAGAATAAATTCCTTGCGGAATAGAGTAAGTGATGCTTTTTCTCTTAATTCTCTCCTCAATTATTAGTCAGTGTTCTCACAGGACTCTGATCTAGTGAAAAAAATTATTAGTTTCTAGAGCCAAAGAAAGTATGTGACAATTGTAATCAAATGCTTGATTATGCAAACTAGAAAGGCACAGGAAGAACTGGAGGATCTAAGGGCAATATTTTTTTGCAATATTTCAGAAAATCACATTGTCTGAATCAACATTGCTGTATAAGGATAACTAAAATGATCCTTTTTACTAACAGTTCTAACAAACACTCCCCTGCCCTTCTATGTGCTAGTCCAGTTTACTCTAAGAAATGGCATTATTCAATAAACCTGGAGCCAATGGTTGTCTATAACACTGTGCTTATTTACAAATCTAAATCCCAAACAATAGTCTCCTTCTCTTCTGTCATATTTCTCAAAGAGACCATATCTATATTACCCTCTACTTCACATGAATCATAGAGGCTTGATAAATTCTCAAATTTCTAATGTCCTGATAACGATCCACAAAATGCACCTGTCATCTTAGACATAAGCATGATGGACATAGAGAGAGGAGATAAAACACAATAGAGATTTAATTTTAAAGCCAATTTTTTAAGGAAATATTATCTTATGATAGTCATTAAGCTGAATAAATATAATATGTTTTATATGAGTCTTCATAAATTTTAAACTCTTCATTTTTCACTGAACTATTTTTGAGTTTCATAGGAACCAAAGATGTACACAGCACATGAGTAATGATATTCCCATTTTACATATAATATTAACACATTTATACAGCATCTCATACATTCCTGTTTAGTCTGTCTTTAGTATTTGCCTGTTCGGAGTGTGCTATACTGATTAATTCATTTAGCCCCTAAAACTTCAGCTCTGAGAAAGTTCTATTATTACCTCCTTTACATTTAATGATGAAACCAAGCCACAGAAAGTAGATAACTTCTCAACATCCCACAGCTAGAATAGTAGAACTAGGGAACAATCTAAGTAAACTGACTCCACAGATGTTCATTTTAACCCTTGCATTGTACTGACTTTCACATAACAAGTAAAGAAACTAGGGCCTCATGAAAGTGTGATTTTCTTTTTTTGAATTGCTACATAAACAGTAATATCATGTGTTGGGTCTAGAGTTCTTATCTTCTGATTCTTATCAGGAGAGATTATAAAGTTTAAAAAAAAGCATATTGCAGAGTGGGGTTCAGGATGGGAAACACGTGTATACCTTCATGTTGACGTATGGCAGAACCAATACAGTATTGTGAAGTAATTAACCTTCAATTAAAATAAATAAATTTATATTTTAAAAAAGCATATTGCAAAGTTCTTAATAAAAAAATCTGTCTGTTTTTCTCAAGTCAAAAGAAGTGTTTTAATTTCTAGATAGATGTCATTCTTTTGGTCAAGGAAATGATATTTAGGAAACTGGAACCCAAACAGCAAAATTTTTGCAATAATAGAGTATGCATTTGTGTATGATATGTTCTAAAGTAAACTACAAAGGCTAACTGAGTAAAACTACACAGGCTAAATCCTAGTTAAGAGGACTACATTGATTCATTTTTTAACAAAGATTTACCGAAGTCCTACTTATACTAAGCATGCTTCTTTGAGGTTCCTCTATGTTAGTGAACTGCCTTTGTGTAAGTCTACAGACAAGAAAATGGAGGGATATAATAAAGCAAAATAAAACAAAACCAGAGTAAATAAGATAATTGTAGGCAGTAGGGATTATAGGAAAGAGAAAAATGCCAAGTATGGTAATAAGGAACCTGAAATTCAATGTGGTTGATGATAATGGAATAGCTGTAGTTTTTACCAGGGTATTAAGATTAGGTTTATCAGCTGTGGTGATGAAGGCAGTCATGCAGTTTTCTAGGGGAGCAGCACTTGAGAAAATGGGACCAATTTATTAAAAACAGTGGTAATGACTGGCATATTCAAGAAATACCAAAATGACCAGCAGGGCCAGTTATATAATCCATGTAAAATTAAAGTGTTAAGAATTTAAAGGTGGTTGCAAGGGAGAATTACAGTGTGGGGTCCCTTTGAGCAAACAGTCCTGTATAATGGCATAAGCTGTATGTCCATGAAGCTGGCCTTGGTGGCCACATGAGTGACTGGGAGACGAGATTAGAAAGATGAAGAGAGGCCGGATCTTGTAGTAATAATACTATTAGCACCATAAAGACAGTGTTTGCTTTTACTCTGAGTGAAGTGTGGGGCTACTGGATGGTTTGAGTTAAAGAGAAATACGGTTTGATTTAAAGTTTTAAAAAGACTTCTGCCACTGCTGTTTTGAGAGTAGAATGTAGATCAGCCAGAGTAGAGGCAGAAAAAAGTTGCATGAACAACTAATAATTGTTTGGGTTGGACAATAATTTAAGTAACTAGATATTTCTTTGTAATAAACTTAATAGTTCTAACATATATATATAAGTGTGAATGTATATATAGTGGTATTAATGTATACTAATAGGTCTGGTTCAGATTTAATAGATCTGGTTCAGATTAAAAGAGAAATGTTTGGTTTTATGTAAATCGATTGCAAGAGATAAAAATAAAGTTAGTTATGGAAGAAGGTTAAATACCTGATGGGATGGCATTATATTTAGAGTAAACTTTCAGATATGGAAATCTCAGATTTTAGTTTTGTCTGTTGTCTCCTTCTCTTGCCCTCAATCTTTCCCAGCATCAGAGTCTCTTCCAATTTAAAAATATATAATAAATGAGAGCATATGCATTGTCACTGAAAGTAATTGTAAACAAGATAATTATATTTGAAAAGATTCTTGGAGATTACAACCTATGAAAGTGTGTGTGTGTGACTCTTAAAGGTATTGCTGAGCATTAACACTTGCCTTAGTCCCTGCTTCATGCATTATGAAGGATACATTTGTAACAACAATTTGATTATACTAGCTTCACAGTTAAACTAAGAACTTTTGTGTATATGCATGCGTTCTGGATACATATACAAAGTTTAGATTTACAGAAGGTCAAATGGTAAAATTCCAAAAACATAAATAATTCATCCTTTAAATTTTTTGGAAATTTAATATGCATTGGATGTTGAAATTCTATTATTATAAAGTGATAAAAATGTTCAGAGTTAATACAGTAAGTAATTCTTCAAATAAAACTGGAAGAGTTTATTACTCTCAAAAGCAATAAACAGGTGGCTGTATACAAACAGCCCACCATCTCTGAGAACTTCCTACCAAAAATAGGCCAAGTTGGGATCCTGGAAAGACTGATGCAATAATTGAACAGTTGGTGAATCTCCTCCAATCTCCTAATTTAAAAGAAATTAACTGACCAATCAAACAACCAAAACAAAAACAACAAAAAGCCCCCCACCAATACTGTAAAGTAATTAAACTCCAATTAAAATAAATAAATTTATATTAAAAAAGTAAAACCAACAAGGACCTGCTGTAAAAAAAATTAATGAAAAATAAAGAAAAAAAGACTTTTCTGCCTGGTTAAACAACAACAACCAAAACCCTACCCCTATCCTACCAAACATTAATACAGAAAAACTGGAAACCCCAAGGAAAATATCTATCTAAAAATCTAGTGATGGTATGGTTTCAGGAACTCAAAAATATATGTGTGGAGTCAAATCTATAAGACTCACACAAAATCAGAAACTGCAGAAAAGAAACTAAAGAGAAAACTCTTACAGCTCTGGGGAATCCACAAACCACATACCACAAACCACAAAAGATACTCACTGCCAAGTGTCCCAGTTCAAAGTGAGAAGAGCATCCAGAACTGAGAGGGAGTTTTCAGGCCTAAGTTTATGAGTGATTGAAAGGAGGCTGCTGGAAGAAAGGAATGAAGCTGTCTGAGCCCTGTGAAATTTAAGAAACAAACAAAACCAAAAAATTTGTAAAAAACCAAAGCTTACATCAGGATAAGAGCCTATACTGAGGAAAAAGTGTTGAAGTGTGAAAATGAAGGCAAAGAAGGTGCAGACAAAAAAGTGAAAGGTACCTCCAAAGTGCATGTGAACATGTTTGAGTATTTTATAAAAATAACAGAAGAAAAAAAAATCTCTAGAGTGATAGAGGTAAAATCCACATGAATATTCACAAATAGTGTCTAAAAAACACAGGAACACTAATCTCACTTAAAAATGAGCAACTGATAAATACTTCTGGTTGATTTCCATAGACATTGCTGTTGCTTAGTCACTAAGTTTTGTCCAACTCTTTTGCAAACCAGAGGACTATAGCCCTCCAGGCTCCTCTGTCCACGGGATTTTCCAGACAAGAATACCAGAGTGGGTTGCCATTTCTGTCTCTCAGGGATCTTCCCGACCCAGACATCAAATCTGTGTCTACTGTATCGGCAGGCAGATTCTTTACCACTGAGCCACCAGGGAAGCCCCCTATTACTACAGAGAAATAAAAGAATAATAAAAATCAGAATAATATCCCTAAAAAAATTGAAGGTCTAACAGAAAGTCCTGCTCAGTAAACAGTTTTTAACATATCTTAATATTTTAAGTGGTGTTAAAATTAATACAAAAATAATATAAACTCTGAAAGAACAATTTAAGTCATAAATAAAATAAAATAAAAAATATACTTGAACAAATATATGAAAGGTATATGACAGGAAATACATAGAAAAAATTTAGAAAGTCATCTCAGAAAAGAAGCCTGAATTGGAACAGAAATAATCATGAAATTGGAACAGAAATAATCATGAATAATGCCATAAGAAATACAAAATGCTGAAAATGGACCTTTAGCATTTTTAAATAATATAAAAATAAATACAATGGATTTGAGAAAAATCATTAGATTTAGAGGATAATCTCCTTGAGTTTGTTCAAACTCATGCTCATTGAATCATTGATGTCATTCAACCATCTCATCCTCTGTCCCCCTCTTCTCCTCCTGTCCTTAATCTTTCCCAGCATCAAGGTCTTTTCCAATGAATCAGCTCTTGGCATCAGGTGGCCAAAATATTGGACCATCTCATCCTCTGTCACCCCCTTCTCCTCCTGTCCTTAATCTTTCCCAGCATCAAGGTCTTTTCCAATGAGTCAGCTCTTGGCATCAGGTGGCCAAAATATTGGAGCTTCAGCTTCAGCATCAGCTCTTCCAATGAATATTCAGGACTGATTTCCTTTAGGATGGACTGGTTGGATATCCTTGCAGTCTAACGGACTCTCAAGAGTCTTCCACAGCACCACAGTTCAAAAGCATCAATTCTTTGGTGCTCAGCCTCCTTTATGGTTTAGCTCTCACATTCATACATGGCTAATGAGAAAAACACAGCTTTGGCTATATGGACTTTTGTTGGCAAAGTATATGTTTCTGTTTTTTAATATGCTGTCTAGGCTTGTCATACATTTTCTTCCAAGAAGCAAGCAAAATTGTTACAGTATTTGGATTTCTTGATACATTTAAATAGTGCTTTAAGACAGAACTTCACAATGAAATAAACATGTTGTTTGCAACTATTTAAAGTTTATAAAAATATTGGTTGTCTTCCTAAAATGTGCAAGAGAGTAGATATTTATTTAATAAATATTTAATTATGTGAATTTTTTTCTTGAAAATCATTGTTCATAAGAGCTTGGGGCAATAGATTAAATAATTTAACATGGTTTGTATAGAAGGAAGTTGAAATTTAGTCTGTTACAATTATTTATGTAGAAGATAATGGTGTCAGTGTTCCTGGAAACTCTGATAGATATGGAGAAGGAGCAAATTATTTTAAAGAAATTATTAGTAGGATTCAGGGCCATACAGAACATAAACATATTTTTATAAAGAAGAATATATCAAATATGGCCAAGTTTTCTAGATATGGAATCCAGAAAGTCATATGAAAAAAGCTCATTGACAGAACTGGGTTAGCTGGAAAGCGAATGTATCTTGGCGAACAAAATGGAGGTGTTAAATTTTGCACATAGTGAATTTGAGATGACAATCAACAAAGCTCTGTGCATATACAAGTAAGAACTTCAGACTATACATATAAATATGAGGTTATTTTTAGAGACATAAATAATGATAATATAAAATTAGGTAAGGCTCTTGAAAGGCTAGATGAAAAAATAATAAAGCAGTTTCTAAAATGAAGTAATGTGCTTATTTTTAGCCAATTGCACCTTTTAGGAGTAAAGATTTGCTGAATGAAGGGGTGATGTACAGGACATAGATTTGAAATGTGTCTTAGATTACTAAGTGTTGAAGTGAGTCATTCTTACCAAATAAAATTTTCATCAAGGTTGCTACAGGCAAATCATATGAATGCCCAGGTCTCAATTATATTTAACCTTCATAGATTATAATAAAGTTATCATAAGATTGTAGGAATGGTAGGAAGGAAATGCACCCAAATATGTAACAAGTTCTTTATCTTTGTATATAAAACTAAAATATTAGCTATTTTTTTTTTTTTTGCAGTGTTGTCTATTTAATAACAAAACGTAAGAAAACAGCCTAAGGCTGTGTGAACCCAATGTCAAAACAAATTGAAAAATCCAGCTTGAAAACAGCAAAATTGTACACTTATTTTAAGTAACTGCATTAGAATTTTAATATTTTCTCTCATTCTTGGAATTCTAGTAAGCTAAAATATCTAGTTATTGTATATGTTTTTAAATATTGTATAAAATTGTGTTTTTAATTTCTCTGCACATGTTAAACTTTGCAGTATTTAAACATACTGTGCTGGGTGAGTTCCATACTCAGTTTTTTTATTTTAAATTTGAAATATTTATTCATATTATATGATAGCCTATTTTCTATCATAGACTACAAACAACTCATTTTCAGTTATGAAAATATTATCATCAGTTGGAATGTTTCTATTTTTAAATATTTTTATATTTAAATATTTTAAATTTTTTTTATATTTAAATATGTGTCATATTATTTAAGAATGTAATCAAAAGGTAGATTGCAAAGTTCCATTTTACAGGGAGGAAGTTCATAAAGCTTTACAGTTACACAGGCCACAGTGTGGACCCTAAAATCTTCTTTTCCATTATCAAAGTGAAACAGAATTTACCTAAACATCAGAAAAACATGAGGTATCATTTGGTCTAATAACAGGAAATATGAGGAAAATTAACTGTTAACTTCTTGCTAGATAAAGGAACATGATTTGGGTAAATCAAGTCTATGTGTCTATCTATTGAGTCATCCATCCATCTATCACTTATCTAAAAGTCTATCTGTGTCTAACTACCTACATAAATAAATAATATGCCATGCCCACAAGTTTTATAAATTTCTTTAAAAGTATACATGCAATTTTTTCTCTTTATTTGAAAAGAAAATTTTTTCTCTTTATTTTATCTAAAAGAATGTGATTGTTTTAATAAAATAACCTGCCACAGACTCTCTTGAACTGTAACATGCCAGATTAAATATTATCTTAAAAATTCTCCAAAATCTCAGCTCCTATATAACATAGTTTACATAATAATATGTACAGAATTACAATTTTATCATGTACTTGTTGCCTACTCTTTGTCTATGGATTCATTGCTCATAACTAAGGCTTAAATTTCAAGAGAGCAAGAATGTAAAGGGAGTGAAAGGTGGTAAGATGCATAGTGTTCACTCATTTAGTGATATAAATATTTAGAAATACATTTTGTTTGCTAAACAATTTTCTATCATTTTTGTTACTTTTTCTATTCTTCCACATACCTCAGGATTTTTGTGTTCAGAATTTTGCATTTGGAATAGTTTCAGAGACCTGTTAACTTATAAGACCCAGTTTCACTGATATATGAGATAGACTTGTCAAGAACTGGGTTTTTCAAGATCCAACTAAGTGTTAAGATTATATATAAGGGTCTGATGTTGTAAGCTGGAGAAGGGAATGGCAACCCACTCCAGTACTCTTGCCTAGAGAATCCCACGGACAGAGGAGCCTGGTGGGCTGCTGTCCATAGGGTCGCACAGAGTCAGACAAAACTGAAGCAACTTAGCATGCATGCATGCATTGGAGAAGGAAATGACAACCCACTCTAGTATTCTTGCCTGGAGGATCCCAGGGACAGGGGAGCCTGGTGGGCTGCCGTCTATGGGGTCGCACAGAGTCGGTCATGACTGAAGCAACTTAGCAGCAGCAACAATGTTGTAAGATTTTCAGATTTCTCAGTAGAAATAGGAAGGCTGAATTTTTAAATAAAATATACAATTAGAAACATTTTATTAAAATTAAATTTAAAGAACAATTGATGTTTTAAAACATTAATTGTTAAAATCAAAGAAAATATTTTTTAAAAGCATAATTCGCTCACTTCAGTTGCTCAGTCATGTCTGACTCTTTACAACCCCTTGGACTATAGCCCACTAGGCTCCTTTGTCCATAGGGTTTTCCAGGCAAGAACACTGGAGTGGGTTGCCCTTTCCTCCCCCAGGAAATCATTTAGACCCAGGAATCAAGCCTGAGTCTCCTGCATCTCCTGCATTGGCAGGTGGATACTTTACCACGAAGCCACTTGGTATATACGTGTATTTTGCATCTGCATTACAATTTCCACCTACCATCTTAATAGATTTCTCTCTTAGTTTGAATGAAGCTCTTTAGAGCCAGGAATTTTTATTGCTATATACAAAAGGAAAAGCAAATCTAGGTAAAGAGTCATTTTCCTGCTTCTGGCCATAATGGTATAAATAGTACTGAAATATTAGTCCTCTCAATGTTAATAACCTACAATTTTTGTATTATCTTTGCATGGAATTCGTGTTTGAAGAATGTTTTCACTGAATATACAATTGTGGTTTGACATTTGTTTTCCTTTCCATGCTGTAAAAAACACTATGACAGCATCAGAAACAAACACACATTATTTAAGATATTAAGTTTAGGTTGAAGAAATTGAATTTCAGGAAGGAATAAAAAGCACAGGAAATGATCATTATATGGTAAACATAGAATGCTTTATACTTTACACTTTCTTCTCAATGTTTTCCTAATTTAGTCTTTCAAACAATCATAACAATGCACTGTGGGTTTCACAATGCATACTGAAGGTATATATAATAAAACTAACACAATGGATGGGGGTAAAAGGAACTATATGGTTCATTTGCAGTCTTTTTCACTTATGTGAAGTGGTAAAATATAATATAAACTCTGCTTGTCAATGATAAGTTTAAAACTCATATTATAATCCCTAGATAAGCTAGGAAAAAATCCAAGAGAAATAAGGAAAGGTGGGAAAAAGAGGAGGAAAATCTGGAAAAAAAGGAAATTGTAAAAATAATAAAACTAAATTGAAATATATTAATAATTTTAACCAAAATCAAAGTAAAGTAAACATCTGCAAATTCCTATCTTACTTAAGGATTCTGTATTTGTAATTAAAAGTTCTCCAACCAAGATAGCAGCAGCTCAAGTAAATTAACTCTAAACATTTTGAAACATTATAAAAGAAATAAAATCATATAAGAATTCCTTCAGAAAATGGAAGAGGAAACATTTTCCAGCTCCTTTTCTGAGTCCAATATAATACTGTTAAAATTAATCAAGGTAGTAAAAGAAATAAAAATTATGATGAACAAAGGAACCTCATAAATATAAATACAAAAATCCTAAGGAGAATATTAGCATATCAAATCAGTAACATATAAAATATACATCATGGCTAAGTGGGTTTTCCCCAGGAAAAGTAGTTTCATTAAAGTAAACAAATCAAGCAAAATAATTCACCAAAATAAAGGAGAAGAGAAAATGAAAATTTAAATTGATACAGAAAAGCATTTGACATATTCAACATTAATTTATAATATAAATTGTCAATAGAGGAAAAAATGTTCTTAGTCTGATAAAGAGCATTTGTAACAAACTTACAGCTAACATCATACTTACTGTGGTTTAGTTGCTAAGTCATGTCCAACTCATGCGGCGCCATGGACTGTAGCCCGCCAGGCTCTTCTGTCCATAAGAATTTCCAGGCAAGAATACTGGAAGGGGGTGCCATTTCCTTCTCCAAGGGATCCTCCCCAAGGAATCGAACCCTGGTCTCCTGCACTGCAGGTGGATTCTCTACAGATTGTGCTACCGGGGAAGCTCCTCATACTTATTGGTGACATGAAATATTTTTCCCTTAAATTTGAAACAAAGTAAAGATGTCTTTATTACATTGTAATATATGTCCTTGTCTGTATTAAAGAAAGAAAAAAAAAAGATAAAAGATAACTCTGGAACAGAAATAACAAAATTGTCATTTCAGAAATAAAAATTTGTAGGAAGTTCTACAAAATTCATAAAACTACCACTAACACTTAATGCAAATTAGCATGGTTGAATGATAAAAAAAAAAAAATCAATTCCAATTCTATACACTAGCTTCAAACAAAGAGAAAATTAGAATTTTAAAAGGGGCCACCTAAAACGCATCTAAATAAGCTATTTAGGAAGAAACAACAGATTGCATGTCCTCTACACCAAGCACAAGGAAACTATTGAAATAAATGAATGAACACTAAATAAAGTGATACACATGTTCAAGGATGGAAAGATAAGATACTATAAAGATGTCAATTTTCTATAAAACAGTTTATAGGCAATTCAATCTTTTCCCATCATGACTTTAAATTCAGTTCAGTTGCTCAGTCGTGTCCGACTCTGTGAACCCATGGACTGCAGCACATCAGGCTTCCCTGTCCATCACCAACTCCTGGAGCTTGCTCAAACTCATGTTCATCAAGTCAGTGACCCCATCCAACCATTTCATCCTCTGTCATCCCCTTCTCCGACCTTCAGTCTTTCCCAGCATCAAGGTCTTTTCCAGTGGGTCAGTTCTTCACATCAGATGGCCAGAGTATTGGAGTTTCAGCTTCAGCATCAGTCCTTCCAATGAATATTCAGGACTGATTTCCTTTAGGATGGACTGGTTAGATCTTCTTGCAGTCCAAGGGACACTCAAGTGTCTTCTCCAAAACTACAGTTCCAAAGTATCAATTCTTCAGCTCCCAACTTTCTTTATAGTCCAACTCACATCCATACATGATTACTGGAAAAACTATAGCTTTGACTAGATGGACCTTTGTCTTCAAAGTAATGTCTCTGCTTTTTAATATGCTATCTAGGTTGGTCATAACTTTCCTTCTAAAGAGTAAGCATCTTTTAATTTCATGGCTGAAGTCATCATCCACAGTGATCTTGGACCCCCCCCCCAAATAAATTTTGTCACTGCTTCCATTGTTTCCCCATCTATTTGCCATGAAGTAATGGGAGCAGATGCCATGATCTTAGTTTTCTGAATGCTAAGTTTTTTGAATGTTGAGTTTCAAGCCAGCTTTTTCATTCTCCTCTTTCACCTTCATCAAGAGGCTCTTTAGTTACTCTTTGCTTTCTGCCATAAAGGTATTGTCATCTGCATATCTGAGGTTATTGATATTTCTTCTAGCAATCTTGATTCTAGCTTGTGCTTCATCCAGCCTGGCATTTCACATGATGTACTCTGCATAGAAGTTAAATAAAGCTGGGTGACAATATACAGCTTTGACATGCTCCATTCCTGATTTGGAACCAGTCTGTTGTTCCATGCCCAGTTATAACTGATGCTTCTTGACCTGCATACAGATTTCTCAGGAGACAGGTCAGGTGGTCTGGTATTCCCATTTCTTTAAGAATTTTCCAGTTTGTTGTGATCCACACAGTTAAAGGCTTTGGCATAGTCAATAAAGCAGAAGTAGACATTTTTCTGGAACTCTTTTTTTTTTTTTTTTTTTGATGATCCAATAGATGTTGGCAATTTGATCTCTGGTTCCTCTGCCTTTTTTAAATCCAGCTTGAACATCTGGAAGTTCACGGTTCAAGTAGTGCTGAAGCCTGGCTTGGAGGATTTTGAGAATTACTTTGCTGGCATGTGAGATGAGCTGAATTGTGTGGTAGTTTGAACATTCTTTGGCATTGCCAAAGAATTGTGACTTTACTGAGATATAATTGACATACAGTTAAATCCATAGTTCAAAGTACAGAATTTTGAGGTTCTTACTCTATCCACAAAGTTGGGAACCATACACAAAATATAATTTTAGAACATCATTTTCACCTCAGAAGGAAGTCCTATCCCAATAGCTGCCATACCCTCCCACTCACATGCCCCTGACAATTCATAATCTACTTTCTGTCCCTATGTAATTGCTTATTCTGGGCATTTCCTGTAAGTGCAGTCCACAACAGGTGGTTATTTGTAAATGCACTCTTTCACTTTGCAAATGTTTCAAAGTACATATTGTACTATGTATAAGTGCTTCATGCTTTTTCACTATCCAGCTTTTTGTTGTAAAGATGAAAATGGCCACAGGGAAAATGACCAGATTTGAGCTCTAGAAGTCCAGATTTCAGCTTCTAAATAGCAATCTCTACTGAAAGAAATTACATTTTAGAGGATGCCTGATTTCTACAGTAAGACAGAGGAATAAAAGAAGTTGAGACAGGAACCTCACGTTGTGTCAAAAAGAAATGAAATTTCAAGTATCATGGAGACTTTTCAGAAATTATTGTGATGAGGTTTGCAATGGATAAATCTGGAACAACTTGCACATCAAAATAAATATTTATTGAATTTCATCTTACTAAATGCAAGAAAAATCCATCAGACTGACTTTAAAATATATGTATACACAAATGAATAGATGCAGAGAAGCAGTATTTCTTCCCAAAATAATGACAGAAAGTTCATATAGGAAGAATAAAGGAGTTAGAAAATTATCAGTAGGTTTTAAAAATTAAAAAAAATTAAAAAAATGCTTCTAGTTTTATCATTGACTAGAAGGTTCAGAAGTTGTCATTTTCATCTTTGTGACAGAAAAAGTTGGATAAACTGAAAATCAGCTTTTCTTAGACCTAGAGAAAAGTGACATGACTTGGACATGCTACTACTCCCAAATTTGGAGAAACAGTCAAGTTCAAAGAGATACAGCTAAGATTTGCTTAATTGTATCAGAAGCCATAAATTGATAGAAATCAACTTGAGACTGAAAAATTTCTAGAGGCTGGAATTTTAAGAGAGACCTATCATATTAGTTTGATTTACATACTGGAACCATGGCTTCCATAACTCAGTGAAGCTATGAGCCAGGATATGCAGGACCAGCCACCTAAATGGATAGATCACAGTGGAGAGTTCTGACAAAGCGTGGTTCGCTGGAGGAGAGAAGGACAAATCACGCCAGTATTCTTGCTGTAAGAACCCCCACAAAGAGTTAGACACGACTTAGTGACTGCACAAAGACAGGAACACAGAGTATCCAAGAAAAACCCCCTCCTGACTGTGGGGAGGGAGGGGAGAGTTATTACTGAAATAAATTCAGAATCTTCTCCACAAGAAGGTCTACTGCCTAAAAGGTGGAAATTTCCTTAAAAACTATAGATTGCCCTCTTTCCCATCCTTACTACTAGCACAGCAGTGGATTACAGTTAGAAACAGAGCAAGGTGTTAATTCCCTCTGAGAGTACTTAGGGAAGTCCTAAGTCAAGAGAAGGGACATAATATGGACAAAAATATAATTTGAAACCTCGAGCAGCTATAGGTAGAACAAATATCAATGGAGCCCACTACTAATGAAATTAACACAAATCCTCACATAACAAACCAATTTACCTTCAGTTCAACTCAGTTCAGTCACTCAGTCATGTCCGACTCTTTGCGACCCCATGAACGCAGCATGTCAGGCCTCCCTGTCCATCACCAACTCCCGGAGTTCACTCAGACTCACGTCCATTGAGTCAGTGATGCCATCCAGCCATCTCATCCTCTGTCGTCCCCTTCTCCTCCTGCCCCCAATCCCTCTCAGCATCAGAGTCTTTTCCAATGAGTCAACTCTTTGCATGAGGTGGCCAAAGTACAGAAGTTTCAGCTTCAGCATCCATCCTTCCAAAGAACACCCAGGACTGACCTCCTTTAGAATGGACTGGTTGGATCTCCTTGCAGTCCAAGGGACTCTCAAGAGTCTTCTCCAACACCACAGTTCAAAAG
>SJYA01000718.1:505965-516674 GCA_006410615.1 Neotragus moschatus | reverse complement strand
GAGGATGAGATGGCTGGATGGCATCACTGACTTGATGGACATGAGTTTGAGTGAACTCTGGGAGTTGGTGATGGACAGGGAGGCCTGGCGTGTTGCGATTCATGGAGTCGCAAATAGTTGGATACGACTGAGTGACTGAACTGAACTGAGACAGATAATTTATTAAGAATTCTAATGGAAAAAGTAGACATGTAAGAGCAAATGAGTAAAGTAAGCAGAGCAAGGAAAAGAAAAAAAAAAAAAAAGAATTCACCTAAAATACTACAAGTCAAAAATTTGTCTAAAAAATAAATAAATAAAATAAAGAATGCTTATAGCATTATGACGTACTCCATTAAAGTTGATGTGGCAGATTGGGAAGCATGAGTATAGGTCAGTGAAAACTCTCCCAACAGAAATGCAAGAAGAGACCATAACAGAAAAAAAAGTATAATCTAAGAATGGGCAGTTAGTTTCACACTTTGTAACATATTTGATATAGGACTACCAGGAATGAAAGAAAAATAAAATGGACAGGAATAGATACAAAGCTACATCCAGGAGGCTTGGAGAACACCAAAGAGGAAAATATTAGCCCCCAAGTGCCTCCCCAGCATAATTAAAAAAAATAAAAATCTAGGCTTATCTTGTTCACGTGGAAGAAAAATGAAGACAGAGAAAACATTAAATGAAACGAGAAATGGGAGAAATTTACATACAGAGGAAGACAGATAAAAATGATAGTAGACAAGCAAGAAGAGAATAGAGTGAAATATTTTGTGCTGATAAAAAGCAAATACAGATAAAAATATTTTATATACTATTAAATATACCTACAAACAAATGGAAAAATATTAAAAAACTGAAGAGTCTGAGTAAAATGTATGTGGGAATTCCTCCTTATTTATGTTACTTTTGTACATTTAAAATTATATCAAAGATTTTAAAACTAAATGAATATAAAAAGCAACCTCCAAAAAAAATTCATCTTTCCAACTCATGACCCCATAGGATTAGACAAAAAGAAATGTAGAGGACTCAATTTTGGGGGGAAGATTTCCCCAAAGAAAGGACTATGACCATGTATGTTAAGTAATGTGCACGGGTAAGTCACTGCAGAGGTGAGATGTACTTCAGCTAGACTATGGCAAGGTGGAAAAGAGGTTTAATTTGGGTGTTTGTTTGACAATTGTACCTATATTTTCCTTGCCACCAATATATCTGATATTCTGGATATACCTCAGAAGACTCCAAGAATAAAAGAAAAGTAATGCTCCTTTTAAATTCAGATATAGGCACATCTCACTTCATTATGGTTCAAAGATACCGTGCTTTTAACAAACTGAAGGTTTATGGCAGTCCTCATTCTTCCAACAGCATTTTTCCAATTTGTATCTTTGTATCAATTTTAGTAATTTGTGCAAAATTTCAAAATTTTTCATTATTATTTTCATTATTACATGGTGATCTCTGGTCAGTGGTCTTTGATGTTACTACTACAACTAGCTGAAGGTTAACATTTTTTTGGCAATAAAATATTTTTTAAATAAGGTATTTACATTGTGGAAAATAGAATGGGAAAGACTAGAGATTGCTTGAAGAAAATTAGAGACACCAAGGGACCATTTCATGCAAAGATAGGCACAATAAAGGACAGACATGGACTTAACAGAGGCAGAACATACTAAGAGGAGGTGGCAAGAATACATAGAACTGTACAAAAAAGATCTTCCTGACCCAGATAACACGATGGTGTGATCACTCACCTAGAGCCAGACATCCTGGAATATGAACTCAAGAGGCCCTAGGAAGCATCACTACAAACAAAGTTAGTAGGGATGATGGAATTCCAGTTGAGCTATTTCACATCCTAAAAGATGATAATGTTAAAGTGCTGCAATCAATATGCCTGCAAATTTGGAAAATTCAATAGTGGCCACAGGACTGGAAAAGGTAGATTTTCATTCCAATCCCAAAGAAAGGCAATGCCAAAGAATGCTCAAACTACCACTCAACAGCACTCATCTCACACACTACCAAAGTAAAGCTTGTAATTCTCCAAGACAGGCTTAAAGAATATGTGAATAGTGAAGTTCCAGATGTTCAAGCTGGATTTAGACAAGGCAGAGGAACCAGAAGTCAAACTGTTAACATCCATTAGATCATCAAAAAAGCAAGAGAGTTCCAGAAAATCGTCTGCTTCTACTTTATTGACTACACCAAAGCCTTTGAGTGTGTGAATCACAACAAACTGTGGAAAATTCAAAAAGAGATGGGAACACCAGACAATCTGACCTGTCTCCTGAGAAATCTGTGTGTGGGTCAGGAAGCAACAGTTAGAACTGGATGAAACAATAGACTGGTTTCAAACAGGGAAAGGACTACGTCAAGTCTGTATATTGTCACCCCGCTTATTTAACTTATGTGCAGAGTACATCATGTGAAATGCTGGGCTGGTTGAAGCACAAGCTGGAATCAAGATTGCCAGAAGAAATATCAATAATCTCAAACATGCAGATGACACCACTCTTAAGGCAGAAAGTGAAGCAATATTAAGAGCCTCTTGATGAAAGTGAAAGAGAAGAGTGAAAAAGTTGGCTTAAAACTCATCATTCAGAAAACTAAGACCATGGCATTTGGTCCCATCACTTCATGGGAAATAGATGGTTAGATAGTGGAAACAGTGACAGACATTATTTTCTTGGTCTCCAAAATCACTGCAGATGATGACTGAAGCCATGATATTAAAAGATGCTTTCTCCTTGGAAGAAAACCTATGACCAATCTAGACAGCATATCAAAAAGGCAGAGAAATTACTTTGAAGACAAAGGTCTGTCTAGTCAAAGCTATGGTTTTTCCAGTAGTCATGTAAGGATGTGAGAGTTGGACTATAAAGAGAGCTGGAAGCTGAAGAATTGATGCTTTAGAACTGAGGTGCTGGAAAAGGCTCTTGAGAGTCTCTTGGACTGCAAGGAGACCTTACCAGTCCATCCTAAGGGAAATCAGTCCTGAATATTCATTGGAAGGACTGATGCTGAAGCTGAAACTCCAGTACTTTGGCCACTTGATGCGAAGAACTGACTCATTGGAAAAGACCCTGATGCTGGGAAAGATTGAAGGCCGGAGGAGAAGGGGACGACAGAGGATGAGATGGTTTGATGGCATCACTCCCCAATAGATATGAGTTTGAGTAATCCCCAGGAGTTGGTGATAGACAGGGAAGTCTGGTGTGCTGCAGTCCATGGGATTGCAAAGAGTCGGACATGACTGAGTGACTGAACCAACTGACTGATTTATATTTTTCTTTTAGATGTAATGTTCTTCCATTCTTAATAAGCTACAGAATAGTTCAAACATACAATTTATATGCACAGAAACACCAAAATCTTGTGTGACTCACTTTATTATTATGTCCACTTTATTGTCATGGTCTGGAACTGAGCCAACAATGTCTCCCAGGTAAGCCTGATTCTATTCTGACAAAAGGAAAAAGGGAGAAAAATAGGAGGTGTTAACATGGAAGCTGGAAAGCTTCTCTGAGAACTAGATCACTCAGTGGGCTTTCCAGGTGGTGCTAGTGGTAAGGAATCCACCTGCCAATGCAGACAATGCAAGAGACTTGGGTTTGATCCATTAATTGGGAAGATCCCCTGAAGTAGGAAGTGGCAACCCACTCCAGTATTCTTACCTGGAAAATTCCATGGACAGAGGAGCCTGGTGGCCCATAGGGTCTCAAAGAGCTGGATGCACAACTGAGCACAGGTCACTCTGCATAACAAGAGGCATTACCGAAGGGTAAACCTGCATATTTGAGCAAAATATGTTTCTATGTCTACATTCAACAAGAATGAGATGAATTTACCTAGTCCATAAGCACACAATGAGTAAAAGCTGAAAGGGAAACTTTAAATTATATCACCACATTTACTTTATATAACTTGAGCTTTATATATTGTCAAAAGCCAAGTAATAAGAGTGATTTTTAGGCAAAAATAAGTTTCAAACTTCTGAAAATTTAAAGAAAGTTTGCACAAAGGGAAGTTTCTATAAGTGACAATTTCTATTTTCATCTCATTTTGTAAGTGATTATATAATAATAAAACCTGGTGATGTGAGCCAAAGGAACACTTTATTCATGCAACATAAATTATTTCTGAGCCAGTCCATGATTCTTCCTCTGCCATTCCTATTAGAGATAATTGGTATAATTCATGTATTCCCTGGAATCTTGTGAAACTACAAATAGCACTGTAATTATGACTTCAAATTTTCATAAAATGTTATCAAACCTGAAAACCTCCCACAATTCTATACTTGATTCTAACCACAGGTTGATTGTCTTTATCATGATCTCAAAGGAGGAAAATACACTTTGTTGAAAGAATATGATTAATCAGTTAATGAATGATATTTTCTCATTTAATTATTTGTGCATTTATAGTTAATTATGAGTATCAGTTGAAAATATCAAAATCTCTCAGATCAGATATCATCTCTATGAAGAAAGTTGGGTTGCCATTTATTTACGAAGTGGTAGTGCACTAATGCATATAAATATATTTATACCTTTTCCCTCAAGAAATCCCTTATACTGGACTGTGAACTTTACCCTTAAAGGAGTGATATTTTTACTTATCTTTGTATTTACAGCATTGAGAACAGCGTCCGACATGGTACATTTTGCGGACAAAATAACCAAAGGAAAGTAAGAAGGAAAGAAGAGAGAGAAGAAGGAGGGGAGGTGATTGAGTGGGAAGGTGGGTCTTCTGAAGATGAGTAAGCTAAATTTAATTTTTGAAGCAGTATTTTCAATATGAATAGCATAAATATTCTCAGGAACACTTGGTTAGTAGAATCTTTAATTAGGGCAAAACCAAGAACCAAGTGATATTGAGGTTTATTCATAGTATTGGAAAAAAAGTTATGACCAACCTAGATAGCATATTAAAAAGCAGAGACATTACTTTGCCGACTAAGGTCCGTCTAGTCAAGGCTATGGTTTTTCCAGTGGTCATGTATGGATGTGAGTGTTGGACTGTGAAGAAGGCTGAGCACCGAAGAAATGATGCTTTTGAATTGTGATGTTGGAGAAGACTCTTGAGAGTCCCTTGGACTGCAAGGAGATCCAACCAGTCCATTCTGAAGGAGATCAGCCCTGGGATTTCTTTGGAAGGACTGATGCTAAAGCTGAAGCTCCAGTACTTTGGCCACCTCATGCCAAGAGTTGACTCGTGGGAAAAGACTCTGATACTGGGAGGGATCGGGGGCAGGAGGAGAAGGGGACGACAGAGGATGAGATGGCTGGATGGCATCAGTGACTCGATGGGCGTGAGTCTGAGTGAACTCCGGGTGTTGGTGATGGACAGGGAGGCCTGGTGTGCTGCATTATGGGGTTGCAAAGAGTCGGACACGACTGAGTGACTGAACGGAACTGAACTGAAGGTAAGGTGAAGAGCAAAATTTTTTGTTTTTGCAGTTAAAGACAATTCTGTGGTAAAAAAGATTCAGGATCTTCAGGAAGCATGAAGAGGGGCTCCCTCTGCACCACTAGTGAAGTCCCTCCTTCACTTCTGAAGGGTACAAAATTTTAAGTTAGTAGTCATTTTCTCTCAGCACTCAAATATTTCTCTCCACTTTCTTCATGCTTGCATGGTTTCTGAGGAAAGGTCAGATGTAATTAACCTCTTTGCTTTTCTGTAGGTAAGAGTGTACCGTGTTTTCTTTCTTTAGCTGCTTTCAAACATTTTTTGTCTTTTTCTGTAAGTTAAATACAATGTGCCTAATTTCCATATAAAATAGCTGTTTTGGTATTTATTCTGGTAGTTGTTTTCTGAGCTTTCTGAAACTGTGATTTCAATTTGGGGAAATGTTTAATCATTGTTGCTTCAATTATTTCTTATATTTCTATCTTTCTTCCCCTTCGATATTCCCATTATATATATGCTACACCTTTTGTAACTGTCCCAGTATTCTTGGATATTCTGTACCATTTTCTTTTCTTTTCTTTCTTTCTTTTTTTTTTTTTTTTTTGTTTTGAACATTTGAAATAACACATCCTCAAACTCAGAGATTTTTTTCTTAGCCAGGTCCAGTCTACTACTGAGCCCATTTAAAAGCATTCTTCATTTATGTAATAGTTTTTTTTTTTAATCATCAGCATTTCTTTTTAATTTTTTAAAAAATTCTATCTCTCCTTGCATTGCCCATCTGTTCTTACACAGTATTTCTTTTACTCATTACAGCCTTCAGCAGTGAATCATAACTGTTTTAAACTCCCAGTCTGATGATTCCAAACTCCTTGCTATATCTGGTTCTGAGGCTTGCTGTGACTTTTCAAATTGTGCTTTTGCCTTTTGCTATGTCTTGAAACTTTGTTCTAGATAGCTAGATGTTCAGTTCAGTTCAGTTCAGTCACTCAGTCGTGTCCGACTCATTGCGACCCCATGAATCGCAGCACACCAGGCCTCCNGAAAAGGAGTACATCAAGGCTGTATACTGTCACCCTGCTTATTTAACTTCTCTGCAGAGTACATCATGAGAAATGGTGGACTGGAAGAAACACAAGCTGGAATCAAGATTGCTGGGAGAAATATCAATAACCTCAGATATGCAAATGATACCACCCTTATGGCAGAAAGCGAAGAGGAACTAAAAAGCCTCTTGAAGTATTGATAAAAGGAACTATCATAAATTGGACTTTAGTGACCGTGGTAAGATGTGGTGGAACTTCATAGAACTCTCCTCACCTGGCCCAACTTGGGTGGGATGCGATGGCTGGAAGAGTCTGGAGCTGGGTATTTACCTTCTCTGCATGGATGCTAGAATTTGTTGGAACTGGCTATTTCCCCAGTTAGACTATTTAAAACAAATAAAACCACTGGGCTAATCTCTGGTGGCTCAGACAGCAAAGTATCTGCCTACAATGCCCGAGACCCAGGGTTCAATCCCTGGGTTGGGAAGATCCCTTGAAGGAAATAACATAATACTCCAGTATTCTTACCTAGAGAATTCCATGGACCAAGAAGCCTGGTGGGCTATAGTTCATAAGGCCGAAGAGTCAGACATGACTGAATGACTAACACAGTCTCTGGTAAAATATTTCAAAATAGTTACTTTTCCCTCCCCTTGCTGGAATCATGAAGGGATTTTTGTCTGATATNATACTCCAGTATTCTTACCTAGAGAATTCCATGGACCAAGAAGCCTGGTGGGCTATAGTTCATAAGGCCGAAGAGTCAGACATGACTGAATGACTAACACAGTCTCTGGTAAAATATTTCAAAATAGTTACTTTTCCCTCCCCTTGCTGGAATCATGAAGGGATTTTTGTCTGATATTTACATTGAGAACTAGGTCTAGCTCTTAGAGACAAAATGCAAAACCATGGGGACCTCTCTGAGCAGCTTCCTCTGGAGAGGTTCACCTCACACTTGTCCACACAGAGCCTCCGGCCGCTTGTCAGTTACAGTGTATGTTTTCCTATACCAGCCCTGGTTCCTTCAGAGGTTTCTGCTCATGAGTTTGTGCTCCAGTACTTGGTGATTCCTTGTATTCACCATTCTCTCCAATTTTGGGGGCAGTGATTTCAATTGTCTATCAGATCTAAGAGTTATGTTCTTTTAATGTATAAAAATATAGTTATTATTTTAATCTGTATTATATGAAAATGCATATAATGTATACCCACATTACCACTGTGTAGATTTTATTATGTATATTATGCATATATGCACATCTAGTAAATATACATGCACACTTCTAATTAAATTTTATGTAATTTTAATGAATATCAGAAAGTATAACTCGTATCTTTTGATCTAACAATATTCTAATCTGTTATGTTAGTCATATCACAGTACACAAATCTCTTGGCACCCATAAAGAATTCAGTTATTCACCTCATATCTTTGATACTCCTTTGCCTTTGATAGATTCAAATTTTAGAATTCCCCATGGAATATAGATTTCTTTGAAAATTGGAGAGAAAATAAAGAAAAATGAGGGAATAAATTTTGGTATTTTCAAGCCCCAGGGATTACTGAAGCAATATTTGTTAAGATATTATATATTATATTCACTGTTATCCTATGTTATCCAATAATAGATAACTTTAAGTCCTCCTATGACTCTTTCTACATGTATAAAGAGATGTTCAATTACAATTCTAATTTAATTAGAATTTATTTTGTATGTTATAGCCACTGCTTCAAAATATAGTGTAATTAAGAAACATTTCTCCTTGCTATTTAAAAAAAAAATAGGACCTTTTTCCATTTCTAATCCATAACCACTTAGCCTTTACTTGCCATTTTATACCTATTACAGAGATACAGCAACAGTTTTTGTTTCTGTTTTCAAAGTCTCTGCCCAAATAAATGTACATCCCCAAATAATGATAAGATAGAGACTTGTGTCTCTCATCTCAACATTTGCCATATCATTTATTTTCACTCTTTCATGATGAAGTGGTCATCTTAGACCTTGATACATTTTTCTCTTTGAAGGTAAACTGTCTCTTTATGAATTATTCTTTCAGTAGAAAACATGTATATGCACTTAATTATTCCTGTTTTCAGCCTTTGATCATAATCTATGAAAGAGGAAGATCTTAGAGTACCTGAAAGTAGTGTTGTATTGCAAGTGAATTTTCTAAAATAGAATAGTCTCTCCGAAGACACACCACATTCCTCTTCTGCTCTAGATTATCTTGGGAAATGAATGGCTGATTTCTTTTATCACTATAGTTTTTCTATTCTTTCCCATAAATTTAATGTATGACAGGTAAGATTGGAAAAATGAAAGTACCAATCTGAGGAATGGCTATACACCTTAGAAAACAAAAGCATTATAAAACTTTTAAGTGACACAGAGATGAGTTGGGGCTAGAAAAAAATACAGCTTAGAAAATTTGACCTAACAGTTATTCTTAAGTGTGTTGATTGTTGGCTATCAGTATTAATGGGAGGTAAACATAGCACTAGAATGAAAAATAAATGCGTTTTGTAAACTAACATGGAATAAACTGCAAAGCTCAAGTCAATTGCCATCAATTTAAGTGCATTTTTATCATTTTCTATTTTGTATGCCTTCCCATGTAGCACAGTGATAAAGAGTTCACCTGCCAATGCAGGAGACACAAAAGACTCAGGTTCAATCCCTGGGTCAGGAAGATCCCCTGGAGGAGGGCATGGCAACTCACACCAAAATTCTTGCCTGGAAAATCTCACGGACAGAGGAACCTGGAGGGCTGCAGTTCATGGGTTGCAAAGAATCGGATAAGAGTGAGAACATAGTACATATGGATTAAGTTAAAAGAACTCAAGATAATCTTTCAGCTCATAGTGAATAGTTTGTTGTGAGGCACAGATAACACTAGTGAACTGGACTACATTGCATATAGTAAAATATATATTATGTATCCAAGATTTCGGGCTTCCCAGGAGGTGCTAGTTGTAAAGAACCTGCCTTCCAAGGCAGGAGACATGATAGACAACTGGTTGATCCCTGGGTCATAAGGGGGGCATGGCAAACTACTGCAGCATCCTTGCCTGGAGAGGTCCATGAAGAGAGGAGCCTGGTGGGCCTACAGTCCATAGGGGCCCACAGAATTGGGCATGACTCAAGTGACTTTGCATGCATGCACACATCCAAGATTTCTATAAGTGTATGATTTTATTTTAACTTAACTCTTGTCTCTTATTGATGAAAGTAAATATAAAAACCTCAAGATACATCTGTGAAGTAAATAAACTACATTATCTTAGTTGGTTTTTGTTTTTAATTAAAAAGATTCATCCTTAATTCCTTCCAGTTTGACAGTGAACAGCAAACTTTGAAAATCCAATGTTAAATGTAGCTGATCCAGATTTAAATAAATTCAACACAATTCACTTTGAGCATAGTTTCAAAAGATTACTTATCTCATGATTGAAGCAATAAGCAGTATGGGTTAACAACTCTCTACTCCTAATCCCTAAATAGTGTTCTGCTTTCTAAAGCTTCAAGAGGAGAGAAAGATTTATGGGAGATGATTTATATTTTTCCAAAGACATCATTAAGACATTTTTCAAATAACTTTTAAAATTCCTTCAATGAAATTTTATTGACTGCCTGATTTTTTCAAAATACAACCTCAGTTCTGAGGATAAGAAACAGACAAATTTTGTCCATAGTCTCAAGAAACTAAAAGACTAGTAGAAAATGAGTAATCACAATGTGATTTAGTAAATGCTGAAAGACTGTGAATGCAAGATAGGGGTCGGGCAAAAAGTTACCAAGCTGACCTGGGTAGAGTTGTGGTTAGGGAAAATGTTATCAGAGATAATGAAAGAGCCTGGGATATAGAGTAGTATCATGAAGTACAATTGTTTTTGGATTACGTATTTAAGGGTTAAAAAATATTTAAGATAATCTCTTTGTCACTTCCTTTCACTTGAGTCTGTGTATTCTGTTCCTAAGGCCTTTTCACGTTGCATGTCTGCTCAGTCTTGTTCTACTCTTGCGACCCTATGAACTGTAGCTTCAGGCTCCTCTGTCCACGGGATTCTCCAGGCAACAATACTGCAGTCGGTGGCCATTTCCTCCTCCAGGGGATCTTTCTGACCCAGGGACTGAACCCAAGCCTCCTGTGTTTCCTGCATTGGCAGGCAGTTTCTTTTCCCCTGCACCTCCTGGCAAGCCCTCCCTAATGCCAGTGGTTACACAAAACACAAAAGCAGTTTATAAAAAT
>SJYA01000718.1:483791-504276 GCA_006410615.1 Neotragus moschatus | reverse complement strand
TTCCTTCAGAGGTTTCTGCTCATGAGTTTGTGCTCCAGTACTTGGTGATTCCTTGTATTCACCATTCTCTCCAATTTTGGGGGCAGTGATTTCAATTGTCTATCAGATCTAAGAGTTATGTTCTTTTAATGTATAAAAATATAGTTATTATTTTAATATGTATTATATGAAAATGCATATAATGTATACCCACATTACCACTGTGTAGATTTTATTATGTATATTATGCATATATGCACATCTAGTAAATACACATGCACACTTCTAATTAAATTTTATGTAATTTTAATGAATATCAGAAAGTATAACTCGTATCTTTTGATCTAACAATATTCTAATCTGTTATGTTAGTCATATCACAGTACACAAATCTCTTGGCACCCATAAAGAATTCAGTTATTCACCTCATATCTTTGATACTCCTTTGCCTTTGATAGATTCAAATTTTAGAATTCCCCATGGAATATAGATTTCTTTGAAAATTGGAGAGAAAATAAAGAAAAATGAGGGAATAAATTTTGGTATTTTCAAGCCCCAGGGATTACTGAAGCAATATTTGTTAAGATATTATATATTATATTCACTGTTATCCTATGTTATCCAATAATAGACAACTTTAAGTCCTCCTATGACTCTTTCTACATGTATAAAGAGATGTTCAATTACAATTCTAATTTAATTAGAATTTATTTTGTATGTTATAGCCACTGCTTCAAAATATAGTGTAATTAAGAAACATTTCTCCTTGCTATTTAAAAAAAAAATAGGACCTTTTTCCATTTCTAATCCATAACCACTTAGCCTTTACTTGCCATTTTATACCTATTACAGAGATACAGCAACAGTTTTTGTTTCTGTTTTCAAAGTCTCTGCCCAAATAAATGTACATCCCCAAATAATGATAAGATAGAGACTTGTGTCTCTCATCTCAACATTTGCCATATCATTTATTTTCACTCTTTCGTGATGAAGTGGTCATCTTAGACCTTGATACATTTTTCTCTTTGAAGGTAAACTGTCTCTTTATGAATTATTCTTTCAGTAGAAAACATGTATATGCACTTAATTATTCCTGTTTTCAGCCTTTGATCATAATCTATGAAAGAGGAAGATCTTAGAGTACCTGAAAGTAGTGTTGTATTGCAAGTGAATTTTCTAAAATAGAATAGTCTCTCCGAAGACACACCACATTCCTCTTCTGCTCTAGATTATCTTGGGAAATGAATGGCTGATTTCTTTTATCACTATAGTTTTTCTATTCTTTCCCATAAATTTAATGTATGACAGGTAAGATTGGAAAAATGAAAGTACCAATCTGAGGAATGGCTATACACCTTAGAAAACAAAAGCATTATAAAACTTTTAAGTGACACAGAGATGAGTTGGGGCTAGAAAAAAATACAGCTTAGAAAATTTGACCTAACAGTTATTCTTAAGTGTGTTGATTGTTGGCTATCAGTATTAATGGGAGGTAAACATAGCACTAGAATGAAAAATAAATGCGTTTTGTAAACTAACATGGAATAAACTGCAAAGCTCAAGTCAATTGCCATCAATTTAAGTGCATTTTTATCATTTTCTATTTTGTATGCCTTCCCATGTAGCACAGTGATAAAGAGTTCACCTGCCAATGCAGGAGACACAAAAGACTCAGGTTCAATCCCTGGGTCAGGAAGATCCCCTGGAGGAGGGCATGGCAACTCACACCAAAATTCTTGCCTGGAAAATCTCACGGACAGAGGAACCTGGAGGGCTGCAGTTCATGGGTTGCAAAGAATCGGATAAGAGTGAGAACATAGTACATATGGATTAAGTTAAAAGAACTCAAGATAATCTTTCAGCTCATAGTGAATAGTTTGTTGTGAGGCACAGATAACACTAGTGAACTGGACTACATTGCATATAGTAAAATATATATTATGTATCCAAGATTTCGGGCTTCCCAGGAGGTGCTAGTTGTAAAGAACCTGCCTTCCAAGGCAGGAGACATGATAGACAACTGGTTGATCCCTGGGTCATAAGGGGGGCATGGCAAACTACTGCAGCATCCTTGCCTGGAGAGGTCCATGAAGAGAGGAGCCTGGTGGGCCTACAGTCCATAGGGGCCCACAGAATTGGGCATGACTCAAGTGACTTTGCATGCATGCACACATCCAAGATTTCTATAAGTGTATGATTTTATTTTAACTTAACTCTTGTCTCTTATTGATGAAAGTAAATATAAAAACCTCAAGATACATCTGTGAAGTAAATAAACTACATTATCTTAGTTGGTTTTTGTTTTTAATTAAAAAGATTCATCCTTAATTCCTTCCAGTTTGACAGTGAACAGCAAACTTTGAAAATCCAATGTTAAATGTAGCTGATCCAGATTTAAATAAATTCAACACAATTCACTTTGAGCATAGTTTCAAAAGATTACTTATCTCATGATTGAAGCAATAAGCAGTATGGGTTAACAACTCTCTACTCCTAATCCCTAAATAGTGTTCTGCTTTCTAAAGCTTCAAGAGGAGAGAAAGATTTATGGGAGATGATTTATATTTTTCCAAAGACATCATTAAGACATTTTTCAAATAACTTTTAAAATTCCTTCAGTGAAATTTTATTGACTGCCTGATTTTTTCAAAATACAACCTCAGTTCTGGGGATAAGAAACAGACAAATTTTGTCCATAGTCTCAAGAAACTAAAAGACTAGTAGAAAATGAGTAATCACAATGTGATTTAGTAAATGCTGAAAGACTGTGAATGCAAGATAGGGGTCGGGCAAAAAGTTACCAAGCTGACCTGGGTAGAGTTGTGGTTAGGGAAAATGTTATCAGAGATAATGAAAGAGCCTGGGATATAGAGTAGTATCATGAAGTACAATTGTTTTTGGATTACGTATTTAAGGGTTAAAAAATATTTAAGATAATCTCTTTGTCACTTCTTTTCACTTGAGTCTGTGTGTTCTGTTCCTAAGGCCTTTTCACGTTGCATGTCTGCTCAGTCTTGTTCTACTCTTGCGACCCTATGAACTGTAGCTTCAGGCTCCTCTGTCCACGGGATTCTCCAGGCAACAATACTGCAGTCGGTGGCCATTTCCTCCTCCAGGGGATCTTTCTGACCCAGGGACTGAACCCAAGCCTCCTGTGTTTCCTGCATTGGCAGGCAGTTTCTTTTCCCCTGCACCTCCTGGCAAGCCCTCCCTAATGCCAGTGGTTACACAAAACACAAAAGCAGTTTATAAAAATCACCCCGTCCCTTCTTTTCCACAGTGAAACTGTTCAGTATATGACATGCTGATACTTGTAAAGCCAGATATCAATACAACGCCCCTCAAAAAACAAAGAGGTATTACTAATTGATTGGCTACACTTCATTTTCCTCTTCATGGATACAGAAAGTTCAGATAAAAACATCGCAACACTTATTTCAGGGTGTAAACTCTTCCTTTGGGAGTGTATATAACAGAGGCGGGGGTACACTCACCAAGAATGTTTGATTAATGAGGCAACAGACATCTGAACATTTTAAAGGTAGATTCTAATCATGCATACNAAAAACAAAGAGGTATTACTAATTGATTGGCTACACTTCATTTTCCTCTTCATGGATACAGAAAGTTCAGATAAAAACATCGCAACACTTATTTCAGGGTGTAAACTCTTCCTTTGGGAGTGTATATAACAGAGGCGGGGGTACACTCACCAAGAATGTTTGATTAATGAGGCAACAGACATCTGAACATTTTAAAGGTAGATTCTAATCATGCATACTATTTTTTTTCTAGCTAGGTTAATTAAATTTCAAAGACTGTTTTTTAAACTGATTAGACTATAAGTTTATGCTTGGTTTTGCTGAAAAATTTTTTTTCAGTGAACGAATTTTCTAAGAACTAACTAAAGGAATGAAGATATTTTGGATAACATCATTATTTCCTTGATTGCATATTTTTATAAGTAAATTGCTTATGAAAACCATGAATTTCTATTTCCAAGATTATAATAAAAACAAAAGTAATTTTTTACTGTTAGATAAAGTAAGATATTAATCTATACTGGACTTTTTCAAACTAAGTCAATAAAGGCCTATTAATTAGTGTATGTCTATACATTGTGTAGAATTCAGCCTTTGAAGATTAACTAGTGTCTTTTATCTAATAAATGTCCCTAAACTAAGAGAAAATTGTTTGTCATGAGATTATTTATTCAGTGTGGCTACTTGTAATTTGGAGATTAGAAAAAAGGAGAGCCTTGTTGACATAGATTCTGAGGCACCATCAGAATCTGATTTGGGAGTGGGGACAGACGTGGGAATGCAGTAATTAATGAGCAGTTCCACTGACTAAAGAGCCTCTTGATGGAAGTGAAAGTGGAGAGTGAAAAAGTTGGCTTAAAGCTCAACATTCAGAAAACGAAGATCATGGCATCTGGTCCCAACACTTCATAGCAAATAGATGGGGAAACAACAAAAACAGTGACAGATTTTATTTTGGGGGGCTGCAAAATCACTGCAGATGGAGACTGCAGCCATGAAATTAAAAGATGCTTGCTCTTTGGAAGAAAATACTTTTGCCACCTGATGCAAGGAACAGACTCATTTGAAAAGACTTTGATGCTGGGAATGATCGAAGGCAGGAGGAGAAGGAGACGACAGAGGATGAGATGGTTAGATGGCATCACCAACTTAATGGACATGAGTTTGAGCAAACTCCAGGAGTTGGTAATGGACAGGGAAGCCTGGCATGCTCCAATTCATGGGGTTGCAAAGAGTCGGACACAACTGAGCAACTGAACTGAACTGAACCACTGACTCAGTAAAGAACAGAAGCACCTATTGTGCCATATATTTGCATTTGTTTGCTGAAGATATATACAACTAAAATTCTGTAATAGGTTGGATTATCGTGATTTCAGCAAGTCCTCTGAGCCTTCTTTTACAGTAGAGTTGTTTGCTCTCTAGCTCTAATAGCAATTACTAAAAGTCTTCAAATGCTTAACTCAGTTGTCCCATCTGTATGAAAAGAAACATGAATTCTGCTATCCAAATGATAACTATTTACTCTTTATCCATATAGCTTTCATTTTCTTTCTTTCTCATACTTGGGATTATTTACCTGCTACTAGTTTTAAAATGATACCATTTAAATCAAAAGTGCATTTGGATTCTTTTTTTTGGTGTCATTTATCAAGGTCAGTATATGCTGGTAGTTCTCAAGCTTTATTGTACACATTAATTACCTGGGAAGTTGTTATAAATGACTAATTCTTGTGCCTCATCCATAATTGCTGATTAGACTCACATGGTATAGTCTAGGAATCTGCTTTATAATAAGTTTCATAAGAAATTCCAGTTCAAATTATTGGGAGATTACATGAGGCTGGTTACTAAGATAACCCATTTTGTGCTTTCAGTTGAAATACACCCATTTAGAAATTTCATAGGTCGCACAAAGAAACATATTTTCAGCATGAATCATCTTGCGCCTTAGTTTAAGGATTTTAAATTTAAATCTTTGTCCTCTCTGGTTGTGAACCCAGTAAGCCACCACCACTTCCATCCGTCTATTTGCTAGCTAGCATCTGTGTGAAAGTTTCTTCCCACACTAGCAGCCTGTATGCCAGCCAGTCACAGGACGACCAAGTTTGGAATGCTATTCTTATATAATTGCTGCCTGTGGAACATGGTACCGCTGTGCAGGATGCTAGTTCATTAGTTATGAGTTAGAGTGGAACTTGAGCATTAAAACCAGAAACTCTTCATTTCCTTCAGCTCAACTCGAGCCTCCTCCACTCTCTGTGTAGAAGAGGCTGATTCCAATCACAGAATCAGGTGAGAACACCCACCCAGAGTGCTCACTACCAGCAGGCCGTCTTTCTTTCCTCCAACTTGGCTCCATGGGACTGCCAGCTGCAAAGCAAATGTAGTGCAGTCCCCTTGAGTGGAAGAACTGATTTGTACTGAGTGGGAAATTGATGAAGAATGTGTGATTCTAGTCAATTTCACTCACAATTGGTAAGAAGTGCCTGTGCACAAGCTGGTACAGCACTTCCAGAGCAGCTGCTGCCTTTTTCCTGAGCTCAGCGAACACGCAGAAAGGAAGATGGAGTAGATAAGAAACAGCGAGGCAAACGTGCAAACCTGACTTATTTTCTGTCTTTTCTATTTATTTTCTATCTTAGAATTTACTATATTTTCTCATTAAAAGATGAGCATGTGATTATAGTGTTACCTAAGATAATGCAATTCCCAAATGGTTTATAAAACTCCAATGATACAGGCTTTATTTTTAGTGTGCTGCACAAGAAGGCACAGGTTTGTTTATATTTGGGGATTTTTTTTTTAATATATATGCTTGTTTTCAGAATATTAGACCACTGGAAAACTTGGAGTCTTCATGGTGATTATAGATAAACATTTNTTTATAAAACTCCAATGATACAGGCTTTATTTTTAGTGTGCTGCACAAGAAGGCACAGGTTTGTTTATATTTGGGGATTTTTTTTTTAATATATATGCTTGTTTTCAGAATATTAGACCACTGGAAAACTTGGAGTCTTCATGGTGATTATAGATAAACATTTACTTCAATGCATGCACTTTAAGAAACTGGCCAAACTAAATGTCTAATGTGGCAGTGTCACTTAGAACAAGAAGAATAGTAAAAGTAATATAGTAAAAAAATAGTAAAAGTTATGACCAACCTAGATAGCATATTAAAGAGCAGAGACATTGCTTTACCAACAAACGTCCTTCTAGTCAAAGCTATAGTTTTTCCAGTAGTCGTGTATGGATGTGAGAGCTTGAGTGCTGAAGAATTGATGCTTTTGAACTGTGGTGTTGTAGAAGACTCTTGAGAGTCCCTTAACAGCAAGGAGATCCAACCAGTTCATCCTAAAGGAAATCAGTCCTGAATATTGATTGGAAGGACTGATGCTCAAGCTGAAACTCTGATACTTTGGCTACCTGATGTGAAGAACTGACTCATTTGGAAAGACTCTGATGCTGGGAAAGATTGAAGGCAGGAGGAGAAGGGTATGACAGAGGATGAGATGGTTGGATGTCCTCACCGACTCAATGGACATGAGTTATAGTAAGCTCCAGGAGTTGGTGATGGACAGGGAAGCCTGGCGTGCTGCAATCCATGGGGCTGAAAAGGGACACAGCTGAGCGACTGAACTGAATTGATGGTTTCTGCAGTTCTCTCACAGTTATCTGCCCACAGAAATACCAATTATCAGAAATCACAGCAGTGAAAGTGCCCTTCTAGCCCATTTTTACACCTAGGATTCTGCTATCCCTTCTGCATCTGCAGTCTCACTTAGGATAGTAACTCTTTACCCCTAGACTGCAAACGTGCACAAGTCTTTCTCATGACAACACGCACACTCTCACTCACATTTCCATCTTCAGGTTCAGATATCTTTCCCTAGCTTTTTTAATTTTGCAGCTAAATTTCTTCAGTCTATTGGTATGGTATTTTCATGATTTTCCATTCATTTCTTGTTGCACTAACATCTATAGGTGCCTACTAAAATTACTCTGAAAAAACAATTCAACCAACAAATTCTGTTTGTCTAAGAACAACAGACATTCTGTACTTTGTTACTGAATCACTGATTTTTAATATTTTTAGTAGCATTGACCATATATTTCTCCTTAAAATAATTTGCCTGTTGAATTCTGTGATGTCATTTACCTGCTTCATCTTCCATTTAGACACTAGTATTCCCTGGTGGCTCAGACCGTAAAGAATCTGCCTGCAATGCAGGGTTCATCCCTGCAGAAGGGATCCTCTGGAGAAGGGAATAGCAACCTACTACAGTATTCTTGCCTGGAAAATTCCATGGACAGAGGAACCTGGAGGGCTACCGATCATGGGGTTGCAAAGTGTCAGACAGGACTGAGCTACTAACACTTTCACTTTCATTCCTTCACTTATCTTGTTTCCTCTTTTTCTATTAATTAAATTCTGATATTTTCTGGGGAGTGCCTATCTCAAGAGTTCTTTCCTCTTGAGAATCAGTCACATAAGTTTATTCTATAAATGCTATGTTATCGACTGTAAACATGCTACAAATAACATATTCTCAATTCATATTATAGAATATCAACTTGAGCCTATTCCTTCTTTCCCATTTCCACTCCATTTCAAGTGTGGCTTTCTTCTCAATTTTTTCCCTCTCTCTGGAAATATTAGTACCAACCATTCAATCACCACACCTAGAAATCCAAGCAGGAATCTTGATTTCTACCTTTCCCTCAACTTTCACATTGAAACAGAAAATCATTCCAATTTTGTCTCAGTATTTTCTTGACTCTCTTGTTCTTTCTTTCTTTTCCTGTTTCCACTATGACCCTTTCAACCCTATCATCTGTTATATCCCCTTGGCACAAGCTCCTCATTGCCAATAGAATTGAATCCAGGTTCCTTAACTTTGCTTTTTAGAACTTTCATGACAGATCTCCAATTATAATCCTCTTTTGCTTATCTCTTGCATGCTTTAGCAAAAGCTCTCTTGTTGTTCTTAGGAAACATCAAGCCTTTCTACCTTTCTTACTATACTAATTTTTTTCTTCTCTGTTTACAAACCATCCTTTCTACACAGAAGTCTGTTATTCTTTCTTATTTAGCTGATTTCCAGTTTTGCTCAGCTATTCACCTCCAAGAAAATTTCCTGAACCATAGGGTAAATTGAATTCTTATTCATGACTAAACAAATAAAATGGATAACATTATGGATTTTTTGCCCCAAGAAATCCAAAATACAAAAACATTTATATTTATCACTAAATATGTCTGTAGGAGAGAAGTACATATCATCATTAGCATTTAAAAAATAGTGTTTTTATAGTTATGAAATCTGCCTTCCTTTCTCTAGCTTCTAAGTAGAATTTTATTAATCTAAGAATTTATAAGATTTATCTGAATCAGAAAAGGAAAATACCTGACTCTGTAGTGCCTTTAACAATCTGGCAAAAGTCACAGCACAATCATCTGTATCAATCTTCTGTGGCCAGGATTTGGGCTGTGAATCTGGAAATAAAAATAAACTACATAAGTCTAAATGTTTTTCAGCAATGAAACCTACTCATTGAAGATAGGCAACACACGTCAATTTCACTTACAACTACAATTAGAGAATCAGTATTCAATGGTGGACAAACAACAGTTAAATTGGGAAAATAGTTTTGCAAAATGCTTTTCTTTCAAAAAGATGATATTTAACTCTTTGTACATCAAAATATTTTCAATGAAGAGTATTTGGTCACCACTGAATGAGTTCAGTTTGATCTACAACCACATTCTGACCCCAAAAATGGGAACAATTAAAACTCTTTAAAGAGAACTTCTAGTATCAGAGCTGATGTGTAAAGAGCTTGGCAGTCATCACTTCTGTCCTTACAACAAGAACAAGACAAAAAAAAAAAAACAAAAACAAAAACTAGAAATCAAGGATTCTATTTGAACCAGTCAGAGGGCAAATCACCACACCAAAATCTGTAGAGATGTGTTCATTCAAAGAGACACAGCCAAGATTTGGTTACCTGGAGCAGAAGCTGTTTTGACAAATCGCTTTAGTCTGAGTGTGGATTTCAACTTGAAAGTAAAGAACTCTTAGAGGCAAAGCCAAGGTTAAGTTTTTGTGTGTTTAACCTCCAGGAAATCACACCAGCTTCTCATAATAAACATATAAGAAAGATATCCTGTAACTATGGCAGGGAATGCATGTGTGCGTGTGTCCTAAGTCACATCTGAGTCTTTGCTCCTCTGTCCATGGGATTTTCTAGGCAAGAACACTGAAGTGGGTACCATTCCCTCCTCCAGGGATCTTCCAAATCCTGGAATTGAACTCACATTTCTTATGTCTCCTGCGGTGGCAGATAGGTTCTTTACCAATAGCACCATTTGGGAAGGCTTCCCTGGTGACTTAGTAAAGAATCTGCCTGCACTGCAGGAGACCTGGGTTCAGTCTCTGGGTCCGGAAGATCCCCTGGAGATGGGAATGGTTACCCCTTCCAGTATTTTTGCTTGGTGAAATCCATGGACAGAGGAGCTTGGCAGGCTACAGTCAATGGGATTGCAAAGAGTTGGACAGGACTGAGGGATTAACACACACGTGCCAGGGGAGGGGAAGAGTAATCAGTGGGGAAAAAAATCCCTGAGCCATCTCCATAACAAAGTCTTACTCTCCAGGGGCAAAGATTGCTACAGCATTATCCCAGTCAGGGGAAGGGCATTCCTTTCACTTCAGCCTTCTGTAGTCTTTCTGTGTCAACTAAGCTGGGAAATAATCAGTAGGAGTCAGAACATCACTGAAATGGATTGAGAATCATTCCAATCATGTCCATGAAAGGTTGAAGTATAGGAGAGAAGGGGGAAAAAGTAATAATGTTGGGGGAAAATGTTGGGAAAGTCACAATCCTCTAACAAATGCTATTAAAAAATGAGATTTCATTGGATTTTAGAAATATCTTTATCCATACATTTCTAGCATGACTCCAGTATAATACCAAAGATTATTGCTGAAGGAGACACAAGGAAGAGTTCTTAGAAAAGCCCAAAATGAAAGTGAGACAAAAACAAAGACACCAGAGTAATTTGAAGCATTTGGCACATATAGTTACAGAAAACTTTAGGAAGCACTTGATTCCTAGCTAAACTAATATAGTGTTATCATTAGTCATTCAGTCATGTATGACTCTTTGTAATCCCATGGACTGTATCCCACCAGGCTCTTTTGTCCATGGGATTCTCCAGGCAAGAATACTGGCGTGGGTTGCCATTCCCTTTTCCAGGGTATCTTCCCAACCCATGGACTGAACCCTGGGTTTCTGTATTACAGGCAGATTCTTTACGATCTGAGCCACCAGGGAAGCCCTAATGTAGAATCTCTCACTAAAGACCCATTTCCTTTATTGATATTAGCCACCACTGTTGCCTTTCAACAACAACAACAAAAGTTACAAAAAGTCCTGTAGGCAAGCAAGACGTATTCTGAAAAGGGACAACAACCATTGCAGCCAAACAAAGATGTGACACATATGTTGAAATCATCAAGTAAATAATTTAAAATAACTACGGTTAATTTGTTAAGGACTTTAATGGGAAAAAAGTAGATAACACGCAAGAACAAACATGAGAAGACAGATGAAAAGTCCAAGAAAGAATAAAGAAAGTGATGTGGGGAAAAACCCGGTATGACATAAGTATAGAATATCTTCTATAAGTCTACCAGTAGACTTGACATGGCAGAAGAAGAACCAGTGTTGTGGAAGACAGGTCAGAAGAAACTTCAGAAATTAAAATTCCAAAAGGAAAAGAATGAAAACAACACACATATGAAGAACTATGAGGTAATTTCAAAGAGTACAGTATACATATAAATTTAAAACCAGAGCAAAAAATGTGAGAAAACAAAATAGAATAAGTACTTGAAAATATAAAACAGAAATCTCTAAAATTAATAACAAACACCAAACTACAGTTCTACAATGCTTGGAAAGCAAGTAGGGTAGAGTTAAACAAAAGCAAGCAAACAAAACAAAAACAAACAAACAAAAATGAATGAAAAAACAATGTAGAATGGAATTGTTTCCTTAATTTCTTTCTGTTTTCTCATTGTTAGTGTATAGGAATGCAAGGGGTTTCTGTGTGTTAATTTTATATCCTGCAAATTTACTATATTCATTGATTAGCTCTAGTAATTTTCTGGTGGTGTCTTTAGGGTTTTCTAGGTAAAGGATCATGCCATCTGCAAACAGTGAGAATTTTACTTCTTTTCCAATCTGGATTCTTTTTATTTCCTTTCCTTCTCTGATTGCTGTGGCTAAAAATTCCAAAACTATGTTGAATAGTAGTGGTAAGAGTGGGCACCCTTGTCTTGTTCCTGACTTTAGGGGAAATGCTTTCAATTTTTCACCATTGAGGATAATGTTTGCTGTGGGTTTATTATATATGGCTTTTATTATGTTGAGGTATGTTTTTTCTATGCCTGCTTTCAGGAGAGTTTTTATCATAAATGCATGTTGAATTTTTTCAAAGGCTTTCTCTGTATCTATTGAGATAATCATATGGTTTTTATCTTTCAGTTTGTTAATGTGGTGTATCACTTTGATTGATTTGTGGATATTGAGGAATCCTTGCAACCCTGGGATAAAGCCCACTTGGTCATGATGTATGGTCTTTTTAATATGTTGTTGGATTCTGTTTGCTAGAATTTTGTTGAAGATTTTTGCATTTATGTTCATCAGTTATATTGACCTGTAGTTTTCTTTTTTTGTGGCATCTTTGTCTGGTTTTGGTATTAGGATGATGGTGGCCTCATAGAATGAGTTTGGAAGTGTACCTTCCTCTGCAATTTTCTGGAAAGATTAGGATAGGTGTTAGCTCTTCTCTAAATTTTTGGTAAAATTCACCTGTGAAATCATCTGGCCCTGGGCTTTTGTTTGTTGGAAGATTTTTAATTACAGTTTCGATTTCCATGCTTGTGATGGGTCTGCTAAGATTTTCTATTTCTTCCTGGTTCAGTTTTGGAAGGTTACACTTTTTGAAGAATTCATCCATTTCTTCCAATCTGTCCATTTTATTGTCACATAGTTGCTGATAGTAGTCTCTTATGGATTAAAATCTAAATGTAAGACCAGAAACTATAAAACTTCCTAGAGGAAAACATAGGCAAAACACTCTCTGACATAAATCACAGCAGGATTCTCTATGACCCACCTCCCAGAGTAATGGATATAAAAGCAAAAATAAACAAATGGGACCTAATTAAACTTAAAAGCTTTTGCACAACGAAGGAAACTACAAGAAAGGTGAAAAGACAGCCTTCAGAAGGGGAGGAAATAATAGCAAATGAAGCAACTGACAAAGAATTAATCTCAAGAAGAGTTAATCTCCATATACAAGCAGCCCATGCAGCTCAATATCAGAAAAATAAACAGACAATTTAAAAAATGGGCCAATCTCTTTTCTTGAACCTTTATAATGTGAATGTTAATACACTGTTGTCCTAGAAATTTCTTAAGCTGTCCTTCTTTAAAATTTTTTTCTCTGTTTAGCCTAAGTGATTTCCACTGCTCTGTCTTCAATTTTGCTGATCCACTTTCTATATCATCTAATCTACTCTTGATTTTGTATTTTTATTTCAGTTATTGTATTCTTCAGCTCTGATTTGTTCTTTTTTATATTTTCTAACTCTTGGCGGAGGTTCTGACTGAGTTCATCTATTATTCTCACAAGATTGGTAAGCATCTTTATCAGTCCCTTGACTTCATTGGATAGATTGCTTATCTCTATTTAACTTAGTCATTTTTCTTATATTTTGTCTTTTCCTTCAGTTGAAACGTATTCTTCTGTCTCCTCATTTTGCCTGATCTCCGTGTTTTTTTTATAAATATTAAGCTAGTTACATCTCCTGACCTTGGAGCAGTGACTTTATGTAAGAGAAGTCCTTCGGATCCCAGCAGCATACTCCCCTCTGCTACCAGAGTTAAGTGCTCCAAGAGTGGCCCCTGTGCGGGCTGTAGCTTTCTGTTTTGATGGGGTCAGCTACTGTTGGCGTGAGGGTAGACAGGGCTGACCCTGGCCCAGCTGGCTGTGCAAGCTGCTTCTTGCAGTTGTTGTGGGCCCTTTGGTGGGTGGGGCTGGCCCCAGGCACTAATAGGGTTAGAAGGAGGATTCCAAAATGGCACTTGCCAGTGCCATGTCAGCATGAAAGAATGAGATTTCCAAAATATTTGCCTCTAGCATCTTAGTTCCCAAGGAGAATTCCAGCTGGCTCTGGCCTTTGTGGGAGAGGCTCCAAGATCAGTAAGTGGGTCTGACACAGATGTCTTTCAAACGACTTCCTTTGTGCCAGGACTCAGAGTATGTGAGACTTTGCATGCAATTTTTAAGCACAAAGTCTCTATTTCCCATAGTTCTCTACGAATTCCTTTGTGCCAGGACTCAGAGTATGTGAGACTTTGCATGCAATTTTTAAGCACAAAGTCTCTATTTCCCATAGTTCTCTATTTCTTCCAAATGAAAGCCCCAATGGCTTTCAAAGTCTGACTTTCTGGGGGCTCTTCTTGCTGTTGCAAGATATTCAGGCTGGTGTGGGACTCTCTCTCCTTGCTCCTGGGGGAGGACCTCTGTGGTGGTGACATCCTTCCCACTTATAAGTCACCAATCTGAGGCAGGCCTCTTGACAAGATCACATCTTTGTCACTCTTACCCACCTCATTATGGTTCCTTTTATATATTTTTAATCATGGAATATGTTTTCTGTTTATCTTCAGGTCCTTCTCATAGGTAGTTGCCCTGTAAGTAGCTTTAACTTTGGTATGCCCATAGGGAGGATGAGCTCAGGGTTTTTCTACTCTATAAACTCTATCAACTTGATCCCTTCCTCATAAAGCCAATTCTTTAAGTAAAATAATAATTATAATTTATATTTCCCAAAGCTGATGATTAAATGTATATGCAGCCTATGGTATTTAATAAAAGTGTTATAAGAAAACAAAATTATAGGCAGAAGGAATATGGTGGCTATAAGAAAAAACTAGAAACAAAATGAAATGTTTCTACTATTAGTAGTTTCTTTAGGAGCAGGCCCTCTGTTTTTGCAAGTATTAGTCTAGTCAAACACAATTTGAAAATCTTTTTCTCTAACAAATTGTATTTCAACCATAGAAATTTCAGTTATGGAGTACTTGTGAGAACATCAATTTTTGTTGTTTTATTAAGGAAGATATCACAGAAACCCACTGGATCTTGTTTGTATCAACATTTTTATTGGTAGAAAGTAGTTACTTCAAGACAATTATACTACAATATGAATTCAAAAATCTTTTAACTAAATTTCTTACCTAAGAAAGGAGGAAAGGGAAAAACAATATAGAAAAATAATATTGATATTAGTGACTAGTTTTGAATATAAGTCCCTTGGGAAAGTATTTTCTATTCTAGTTAATCTTTCCTCAAAAGTACTCATGATCTTCTTTGCAGAAGACTATATGATTTACCTTGTGAGTACAAACAAGTTTCTTAAATGAAAAGGAATATACCATATAAAATTTTCATAACATTTTTCATTAAAATGTTTGGAAAGAATTGAGAAATGCTGGGCTTCTCACTTCAAATATGAAAAGTAAGGGAAGTTAGGGATGTAATTAATATAAACCTAAACTAATTTCTGGAGAAGGCAACGGCACCCCATTCCAGTACCCTTGCCTGGAAAATCCCATAGACAGAGGAGTCTAGTGGACTACAGTCCATGGAGTCGCTAAGAGTTGGACAGGACTGAGCGACTTCACTTTCACTTTTCACTTTCATACATTGGAGAAGGAAATGGCAACCCACTCCAGTGTTCTTGCCTGGAGAATCCCAGGGATGGGGGAGCCTGGTGGGCTGCCATCTATGGGGTCGTACAGAGTCGGACACGACTGAAGCAACTTAGCAGCAGCAAACTAAATTGAGGGCTTCACTGATTCAGCAGGAAAGAATCTGCCTGCCAATGCAGGAGCTGTGTGGCCAGTCACTGGGTTGGGAAGATCCCCTGGATAAAGAAATGGCAGCCAACTCCAGTATTCTTGCTTAGAAAATCCAATGGCCAGAGGAGCCTGGCTCAGTTCAGTTCAGTTGCTCAGTCATGTTCAACTCTTTGCAACCCCATGGACTGCAGCACACCAGGCCCCACTGTCCATTACCAACTCCTGGAGTTTACTCAAACTCATGTCCATCAGGTCAGTGATGTCATCCAACCATCTTATCCTCTGTTGTCTCCTTCTCCTCCCACCCTCAATCTCTCCCAGTATCAGGGTCTTTTCAAGTGAGTCAGTTCTTCCCATCAGGTGGACAGAGTATTGGAGTTACAGCCTTAGCATCAGTCCTTCCAATGAGCACTCAGGATTGATTTCCTTTAGGATGGACTGGTTGGATATCCTTGTAGTCCAAGGGACTCTCAAGAGTCTTCTACAACATCACAGTTCAAAAGCATAAATTCCTCAGTGCTCAGCTTTCTTTATAGTCCAACTCTCACATCCATACATGACTACTGGAAAAACCATAGGTTTGACTAGATGGACCTTTGCTGGCCAAGTGATGTCTCTGCATTTGAATACGCTGTCTAGGTTGGTTATAACTTTTTTTCCAAGGAGTAAATCTTTTAATTTCATGGCTGCAGTCAACATCTGCAGTGATTTTGGAGCCCCCGAAATAAAGTCTGTCACTGTTTCCATTGTTTCCCCATCTATTTGCCATGGAGTGATGGAATCGATTTGCCATGATCTTAGTTTTTTGAATGTTCAGTTTTAAGCCAGCTTTTCTCTCTTCTCTTTCCATTTCAACAAGAGGCTCTTTAGTTCCTTTTCACTTTCTGCCATGTGTGGTATCACATGCATATCTGAGGTTACTGATATTTCTCCTGGCAACTTTGATCACAGCTTGTGCTTCATCCAGCCTGGCATTTTGCATGATATACTCTGCATATAGTTAAATAATCAGGGTGATGGTACACAGCCTTGACGTACTCCTTTCCTGATTTGGAATCAGTCTGTTGTTCCATGTCCAGTTCTAATTGTTGCCTCTTAACCTGCATACAGATTTCTTGCAAGGCAGGTAAGGTGGTCTGATATTCACATCTTTTTAAGAATTTTCCACAGTTTGTTGTGATCTATGCAGTCAAAGGCTTGGCATAATCAATAAAGCAGAAGTAGATGTTTCTCTGGAATTCTATTGCTTTTTTTATGATCCAACAGTTGTTGACAATTTGATCTCTGGATCTTCTGCCTTTTCTAAATCCAGCTTGAACATCTGACAGTTCATGGTTCATGTACTGTGAAGCCTGACTTGGAGAATTGTGTGCGTTATTTTGCTAGCGTGTGAGATGAGTGCAATTGTGTGGGAGTTTGAGCATTCTTTGGCATTGCTTTTCTTTGGGATTGGAATGAAAACCGACCTTTTCCAGTACTGTGGCGACTGCTGAGTTTCTAAATTTGCTGACATATCTCGCAGCACTTTCACAGCATCATCTTTTAGGATTTGAAATAGCTCTAATGGAATTCCATCACCTCCACTAGCTTTGCTTATAGTGATGCTTTCTAAGGCCCACTTGACTTCACATTCCAGAATGTCTGGCTCTAGGTCAGTGATTATACCATAGTGGTTATCTGGGTCATTAAGATCTTTTTTTGTATAGATCTTTGTGTTTTCTTGCCACCTCTTCTTAATATCTTCTGCTTCTGTTAGGTCCATACCATTTCTGTCCTTTATTGTGCCCATCTTTGCATGAAATGTTCCCTTGATATCAGTAAATGAGGTCATAAAAGAGTCTGGCATGACTTAGCAACTATATAACAACAACAACAAACTGATTTCAGCAGTATTTCCTTTAGACAGATCTTCTTCTGGATCTTGGAATACGCTTATTTTTTTCAGTACTAAGGAAAATGTCTGAAGAATAACTGTTTTGAGCTAAGAAATCATACAATATTTATTTTGACTGAGGTATTGTAAAGTGAGAATAAAATAGAAGGTTTACTTATTCAATTATATAGCCATAAATAAAAATATTGAAAACTACTCTGTGTAATAAGACATGAGCGGTAAGTACCTCATGTTATTTCAAATCGGTCAATAATTATTTTGTTCATGACAATGTATTCCACAATTATGAGTATTTTACCTTACATATTTAAGGGAAAATGTCTTTTTATATTGAAGTTATAAATAAAAATCACAGTATTCTTGAAGATCTCACGCTTTATTTGTAAGTTGTTGTTGTTGTTTTAATATATTACATTTTAAAGCTTTCCTGGTGGCTCAGACAGCAAAGAATCTGCCTGCAGCTCAGGAGACCCAGGTTCAATCCCTGGGTCAGGAAGATACACTGGAGAAGAAAATGGCAACCCATTCCAGTATTCTTGCCTGGAAAATCCCATAGACGGAGGAGCCTGATAGGCTACAGTCCATGAGGCCGCAAAGAGTCAGTACAACTGAGTGACTTCACTTCACTTCACTTCAAACACAGTTGAGGAAGGTAATGAAATTTCCTATAATTTCCCCTGCCCTTACACATGAGGAACTAAAGAGCCTCTTGATGAGGGTAAAAGAGGAGGGTGAAAATGCTACTTAAAACTCAAAATTCAGAACAGGAAGATCATGGCATCTGGTCCATCACTTCATGGCAAATAAAAGGGGGAAAAGTAGAAGCAGTGACAAATTTTATCTTTTGGGCTCAAAATTCATTGTGGATTGTGACTTTAGCCATAAAATTGAAACACACTTGCTCCGTGGAAGGAAAGCTATGCCAAATCTAGACAGCATATTAAAAAGTAGACATCACTTTGCCAATAAAGGTCTATATATCCAAAGCTATGGTTTTTCTAGTATCATGCATGGGTATGAGAGTTGGGCCAAAAAGAGGGCTGAGCACCAAAGAATTGATGCTTTCGAGCTATAATGTTTGAAAAGACTCTTGAGGGTCTCTTGAACTGCAAGGAGATCAAACCAGTCAATCCTAAAGGAAATCAACACTGAATATTCATTGAAAAGACTGATGCTGAAGTTGAAGTGCCAATACTTTGGCCACCTGATGCTAAGAGCTGACCCACTGTCAAAAAGACCCTGATGCTGAGTGAAACTGAAGGTAAAATGAGAAAAATATGGCATAGGATAAGATGGTTTGACATAATCACCAGCTCAGTGGACATGGGTTTGAGCAAACTCCGGAAGATAGTGAAGGACAGGGGAGCTGGTGTATTGCAGTCAGTGAGGTCACAAAGAGGAGTTAGATGTAACTTAGTGAGTGAACAAGAGCAGCGGCAACTCACTCATGCATAGTCTACTTCATTATCACCTTCACAAAGAGCTGGTGCAACAGAACATCAAAAACAAGCAGACAACAAGCCAAAAAGTATCTGATTAAAAAATGGGCAGAGGATCTGATTAGGAATTTTTCCAAAGAAGACATTCAGATGGCCTACAGGTACATGAAAAGATGCTCAACTCTACTAATCATCAGAGTAAAGCAAATCAAAAGCACAGTGCACTATCTCCTCACACCTGATGGAATGGCTAGCATCAAAAAGAGCACAAATTACAAATGCAGGAGACAATGTGGAGAGAAGGGAACGCTCCTCCACTGCCGGTGGAAATGCAAATTTGTGCAGCCACTTTGGAAAACAGTATTGAGATTTCTCAAAAAATAAAAATAGAACTACCATATGGTCCAAGAATTCCACTCCCAGATATAATCTGAAAAAGAAAAAGAACTAAGAGTCTAATTTGAAAAGATACACTTGTCAACGTTTATAGCAGAACTACTTGCAATAGCAGAGATATATCCATCAACAGATGAATAATAAAGAATATACAATATATAAACAAAATGCGTTTCTTTCTGATGATACACTGGTGCCTATGCAACAATGTGTCCATTCATGAACATTTGTATTGATTCCAGTTTTTTACTTTTATGAATGAAGTTGCTGTGAACATCCTAATACATATCTTTATGGTATATCAGTACCTCATAGTAAAGAAGAAATCTCATGTGTCTTGTATGAAACTCTACTATACCTAGCTCATATTTTGTGCATGAACACACACACATGCACAGCCTTACATGATACTGCATACACTCCCAGATTAAGAAATTGATAAAAAATGCAGAAGAACATAATACAGTGTAAAGCAGCACATGCCTATGTATTTGCAAAACAGGTATTTGTTTACAGGTTAGCATTTGCTCTTCTCATCCCAAGTTGCTTTAACCAGGTTTGTCTTACTTGATGCCATGCTTTCTTACTTAGGATTCATATATAATGTTCCCAGTTGGGGCTTGTACACCCCCCTTGTTCAAGTTCACGTGGTAGCAATGAGCTCACAGACACTGCTACCTGTCTGCAACTTAGAAAGATTAAATCAGCATATGTCAGGTAGTGGATGAAAATAGAAGAATGCTAGTCCTTTCTTTTCAATTAATACATGAAATTAAAGAATTTGCAGTGAAAGTGAAAAGTATCCTCTCAGTCTTAAAGTAATTCGTTCGTACAAATTAATGAGATGCCAACATCTTTTTTTTAGTATTTAAAGATTTGCTAAAAAATCTTTCTTAGAATATAAGGAAGATTAAAGAAAATCAAGATAATTATACTTTACTGCCATTAAAAAAAATACCTTTCCTATAAAAGTGAATTTACTGGTTTAGTAGAATACTTTTACTCTAAATTTGTATTTGTATATTGGAAAACTATAATATTTAATTTCATTTATTATCAAATAATATATGATAATATTTTAAAGGCTAACACTTGATTCAAGTTTCATTATTCTAAGATTTCTATTAAGAGGGTCTTTTTTTTTTAAGATCCAAGAATATTTACTGCAATAACTAGTCAAAACAATAGATATAATTTTTATATACTGATTGTATTAGAAACCAACAGAAGCATAGCTTTTAGAGAAAATGTCCCTCATTTTAAACATGGAAAACAGATTATATGATGTGCCC